>JAQGBH010005407.1:0-14413 GCA_034698265.1 Sminthurinus aureus | reverse complement strand
ATTCGACGCTAAGCGTACTCAATCTGTCCACGGACGGACACGACGAAAACAAAACTCAGCTTCGCTTCCTAAAAATGTGAGTTTATGAAAAAATCTGGAAAAAAATAACAAGGAAGCCTGTGGGTTCTTGCTTTAATTCAAATACCAGTTCTGAAATTCCGGCATGAGAGCTTCATCCATAATCCAGAGTCAGAGCCAGAGCCAGAGCCAGTGGAATCTGCAAAGCCGAAAGTGTAATATGATTTAGACCAAGCAGTGAATTTACAATCTAACAAACATGCACATTTGGATGCATGCAGAAAGTACATATCCACTATAAAATATACATGGAAAGAGGAGCCCCTTTGACTTGAAGAAGGAAATAATAATGTGTGGGAACTAAAGTAGGAATTAAAGGATTTGTGTCTAAGCTACAAAAATGCAGAGGAGAGAAGACTAGAAAGGAGACTATGAAAAAATGTAAGAAATGTCGGGGAACAAAGAATAATTTACAGCTTAAGCCATTAATCAACTTTGCCTTTACACTTTACACTCTATTCATATTCACATGTAAGTTGTATGTACAATGTACAGTGTAAACTTTACACACATGATATGCTCTCTTTGCCCTTGTGCATATCATGTTATTTTAGAAACTCATTCTTTTTTCAGTTTTCAGTTTTGAGCAGTTTCGGAAGTCGCTCGACCCACTCCACTCCATTCCATTCCATTTCATTCCCCTCCCAACTCCCAACTCTACTAATTTCTTTTCGTGCCCTCTTCATCCGTGTACAATGTACAAGTGTTCTTCTGTCTCCTTTCCTCACAGTATCTTTATCTTTACACTTTACACTTTCCACTGTACACAATCCAATGCTAAAATACTTACAACTTACAACTTACAAAGTATGTGTGAATTTTTCTTATTTAAATGTTATTATCTTGGGACAGAATTAAAACTTGTTCCCCATTCAAAAAAAGGCACAAGGAATACGAAATTTGTGCTAGGGCCGAATAAAACGACAAAAGTAAAAGTATAGAAAAGTAGAGTAAAAGTAGATTGCAATGAGAGATTACAATGACGATTACGAAGACGATGACGATGACGAAGACGATGGTACTCTGTGCTCTGGACTTTTCTCTTCGACTACTCTAGATCTACAAACTGAACTTTGGATGGTGGAGGACGATATGATATGATTAGAGGGCATAAATCTGCATTGTGTCAACAAAAAACCCACAATTTACTGCTTCTTCTTCACTTACTTTTTATTAGTTTACAAAGATTTCCGGAGCTTCATGTCCTAGACTCTGGTGTTTGGAGCTTCAACTCTAGCCCAGCTCTTTCATTATACTTTGTGAGACCAAGTACATAGTGTATATCTATATGCTATATCTTCTGCATTTTACATATACACACAACATGAAAAAATATGAAAAACTAAAAAAAAAGTTTCAGAACGAGACTGTGGAAATGGAAAATAGTGGGGAAAAAAGAAAAATTGGACTTTTTACACTAAATCATGAGACAAAGCCAGCTCAAAATCAACCATTAAGCATTTTTTGCCCTGTTCATATGTATAATACAGATAGGGTATTATATAAAGTATGAGTGAATGGTGAATGGTGAACGATGAACGATGAGCATTGAGCATTGAGCATGCAGACACTATATACTACTTGCTACTACATGCAATATGCATGGAGCATTGAACAATGGTGAATGAGGAGTGCAGCACAGTACAGCACAGCTTAGCACAATTTTATAATGATACAGTTAATTGTTAATTGGTATTAGTAGTAAAGTATTGAAACTTTTATATTTTTGTTTATTGTTTATTGCCAAGTTGAATGGTATAGTTGAGACTACGGTCTATGGCTCGAGCTAATAACGCACAACCTACAAGTCTAATGTCTAATTGATAAATAGGTATAAAGAACGAGAATGAGAATGAGAATGAGGAACGAGGGTGACTAAGTTCTGCAACGACTACAAACTGTAAATGAATGAGTGGAAGTTTTAATGCGTTTGTTGTACATTGTACATTCTAGAATCTAGAGTGTAGATATTTTCGGGTATATGTGCAAATTGTAAATTGTAAATAATTAGCGAGACATAATGGCTCATTTTTTGTCGGAGGTATTAATTGGGATTTGTAGAAGCTGCAATTAAAAGGGAGTGCAACAATCACATGACAGTGTTTTGTATAAATGTATAAGTTCTTGAGACCATTGGACACTTTGACATTTGAATTATGTGTCCCTTGAAAGATGGTCGAGAAGAAACCAAAATATAAAAATATTTTAAGCATATACTTTAAAAAAGGGGGATCGTTTTCATAAAATGCTGTTTCTCTGGCTATACATTTGTACCGGACTCTTAGGCAAGTAGTTTAAGATAAAGTTTTGCCATTCTTTACAAGTGCGTAGAATGTAGAATTCTGTCATTTATGTTATTCTGTTGGAGTAACAAATAATGTACAAAGTTTGCTTTTATAATTGATAAATAACTGTTCGTGTAGATTCTCTTAATGCCTATCCAAAGCATGGACTTTTTCACGGAGTTATAAGTGAGGTATAGTCAAACTGTAAGGCTGGAAATTTATGATGATGTAAGCAAATACGTGTTAAAAATTTGAACGCTGGATAAAAAATAAATAAACAACGATTATTATTATGAAATTACAAACATCATTTAGCTAATTGAAAGCGGAGGAATTTTCAAGCTCTACCTCCCAGAACTCACCTCGGTAGAAAACGATATCGCGTCTGATAAAATTCCTCGGAGGAAAAGTGGTGTTGATCAGGAATCTGAGGAGGAACATCTTCCAGAAGAAAAACATGCTAGTGAAAATCCTACAGTAGAAGAAGGTTCAACTACTGAAAAACCTCATTATATAATGGACGATACTGCTGAAAGTGATATGAGTGTAAGAGAAGGTTTGCTGGATGATCATGAGATCAATCTAGGACAACGTCTAGAAGAATCTGAGGATAAAGGTGGCGCTCAAGTGCATTCAAAAACCAAAGGTGCTGTTACAAAAGACAGTCAGGATAAAAATCAACCAGATGATTATCACTACGAAACTGGATCGTCATTTCAGTTTCCTTCAAACATACAGCAAGGAAATAGAGCAGCACACTCAAAAGCTTCAGATGGCGATGATTTTTATTTAGATCTTGAACAAAGATAGATAGTTACACAGTTCAAACAGTTTAAAATCTAACAGCAGAAAAAATCGCATGTGTATCAAGTTTTTGAGCTGTTTATGATTTTATTTGTTGTAGAGACCAAAAAGACTGTATTAGTATTTATTTTATCTTGTAATTTACTATTTATATTTTGTACAGAAATTTATAATATTCTCCAGCCAAACATGTAATAAATTAATACGATACTAAAAATATGACGAAAACGGAACCGTCACTATCGTTCACAAAATGTAATAAGGATCTGCTGAGCAAAAACGTTTGCCAGTCTACGGTAATTACTTGAAATGTTTATTATTTATAGCCGACTAATAATAGACTAGAGAATAAAAATATCAGTAAAATGAAAAAATGTTTTGAGCTTTGAGCAATCATCCAATGTATTAAATTTGGTACTGTCAACTGTCAACTTTCAACTGTCAACTGCAATTCCGCTCACTAAGAGCAGTCATCATAATATCAGTAATACTTGTGGAATAAAGTAAATTCGTCGCACACTGCATGTTTTCTTATAGAGAAACTTATTGCCTCCAGTTTGTAGAAAAACTTTTCCAATTTTTTCCAATTTCTCCGAATGTTGAGATGCTGAAGCTGAATTTCTCATATTAGAAATCAGTAGGAGGAAAACTCCATAACAATAGAAAAATGATTCTTTTCCTATTTCCCCTTTTCTTCAGGATAAAAAAAATACTTGGTAGTTGTTTTCAGTATTATTTTTCCCAGAAACAGAGAAAGTATAGTAGGTGTAAAGATGAAGTGGCATGGGACATGGAGCATGGAGGAAAGCTATTTTTATGAGATCCTTTAGCTTCCATCAAAGCCTTCAATGATTTTGGATGTATACAAAGAGAGAGAGAGAGAGAGAATTTCAGAGTTCAGATCATGATGCCATCAGCCATCGCAACCACCCTTTTGGTGACTCAAGACTCAAGGCAAATTTATAGCAGCATAAAACATCATCTACAAGTCCAATTCTTTGGTTACATCTGTATTTGTATTTGTTTTCTTTTCCCCCTTTCTTTTTTTGGGTATAAAAAGGTAAAAAAAGAGGGAAAACTTATTTCAAAGTGAGAAGAGAAACACTTTACAGACATATGTACCTTCAACATAACAAATATGTTCAAGAACAAACACTACGGCGGGATAACCTGCTGATTGTTTTTCCAATGAGATTGTTACGCACCCATTTCTTCCTACTACGAGTATAATTTTAGTTTTAGTAGCTGTAAAACATGCCAAATGTACAATAGAGTACAGACTATTCCTGGAAGGGAATTCCAAGTAGATATAAAATTTTCCATACGATAATGTACTTCTCACTTTATTAAAAATTTCTGCCTTGAAGAAAACACTTCTTTTGAAATATTGATACTTTTCTAGTCAATCAAAGATAGTTAGAAAGGTCAAAATGTTGACCTCTGGAGGGCACAAAAACAAACAGTAGTTTGAATAATTTCAAATAATGTAGCCATGCTTTCAAAACATAAAGTTTTCAAGGGACGAAGCTCAAGTATTCTTTCAATAAGGGTTTTGTGATTCATTCTACATTCTCCTGTAAATTTTGGTAGACTTTACAAACACTGTACGTTGTAAGCTGTACATAGTACATACATTCTTCTATAGGTACACATAAATGCTTATCGTGGACAGTGCAAATTGTTTTCCATCACTGCTTGTGCTATTGTGAATACATGTAAAAATAAAGGGGTTTGTCTGTTGTCTAACAGTTAGGGGTTAGTTTGAGATTGATTTTGAGATCACATGAACTACATGTATTTGTTTGAGATTATTTTGAGAGTCTCAAGTATTGTTGAGATTGTAAAATTTCCATAGCACACAAAAATTTTGTAAAAAAATAATTAAAAAAATTTGTGTGTACGTAATTTTTGCGAAGAAATCAAATCTCAATTGAATTTGAGATTCATTGAGATTTCGAGATTGAGATTTTCAAAATACTTGAGATCAATAAACAAAGTAATCTCAAATAGTAACCATGTAGACAATCCGATCTCACTAATCCCTACTAACAGTGCACTACTGTACGTATGAAATAAAAATACAATGCATGTGACAGAAATAAAAGTAAGGTACATATTATGAATCAGTATAGACACACTCTTAAACCTGTCAATTCCCTTCCCCTTTTCCCATTCTGTCACATAAATTATTCACATGGAAATTGCAGGAAGGGATCCAAATTTCCTTACACGACACAATCTCGAGTGGTTGTCTTGGATGTGGAAGATACTCAACTCAAAACTCAGACCAACTACAAGCAAATCCATTCTCAGAATGCATATTTTTAGACAGACATTTCTGGATTTCTCAATTCCACTTCTGTTGCAAAATGCATCGCGACTCTCTTTTTTGATAGCCTTGGGATTTCCACAGGTTTTACCGTACCATCACAATCGAATTGATAGAATAAATGTATTTTGTAGTGCGTGGGTTGCAGCACAGGATTTTGAATATTGAAAGCACAACGGTACATGCTTACCTTGTAGAATATACCTTAGAATATTCTTGAAAACTGAAATTCCGCACACACACACATTTTGAAAATTCCAAGAGGATTTTTATGCCAAATACACTGTACAGTGTACATTGTATGTAAAAACTACAGTGATTATTGATTGTTGTAGATACGAAACTAGAGCCAAAAGAGCATCGTATTTCTTTGAAAATTGATTAGCAAGTAGTATTTAATTTTTCCTTGTGTTTTTACTTATTTCAGATCTACCGGAAGCCACAATCAGACTGGGATCAAATTTAAAAGCCGATTCCATATGGGAAGGCACAGATCTTTATTTTGAGTGTTTAATAGACGCCAATCCTCCTGTACACAAAATTGACTGGCGTCATAATGTGAGTGACTTATTTCTTCAGCTTTGAATTTTTATGATTTGAACCTGCGTCAAAAACATTTATGTAGTAAACGTTTTTAAATCTGTTCTTGCGTCAAAATTGTTAAAGTTTCTTTTGCTGAAGTTTTCTTTTAGCTTTTAAAAAAGATTAAATGGAATGAAAAAGATTGGACTGGATTGGAGTTTATGAAAAATTACAAAGTCACAGTTTGATAAATAAATGTTTACATTTTTTTCTATTCCTTCTGTTGTTTTTTTTTCAGGGAAAGTTCCTGTCTCCAAGTAAGAATGCAGGGATTGTCATTTCCAACCAGAGTTTAGTGTTGCAAAAGGTGACAAGACTGATGGCCGGCAATTACAGTTGTGTTGGCAGAAATTCTGAAGGGAATGGCGAGAGTCAACCTTTCTTTTTAGATATTCTTTGTAAGTGCAACTTTTAAATTTATCAACTTTTCTGCTAATTTCACACACATCAAATGCAAACAAACTAGAATCTAGAATCTAGAGTCTAGAATCTAGAATCTAGAGTCTAGAATCTAGAGTCTAGAATCTGGAATCTAGAATCATTTTGTAATGCAGTGGTTCAAAAAGTAAATAAATATGTCACAGTTGCTTTCCCTTTTGTCAAAGGTTTTGACTTTCGATCTAAACTTCATCAGGGAAAAGAGAAAAATGTATCAAACGGATTTGTAACCTTGGCTTTCCTCAACCGCCGCCACATCAAACAATATCAAAACAAATTTTGATTTTGTACATGCTTTAGATTTTTCTGGAAATACATGATGTACATATGTGTGCTCTTTAGAATGTATAAGTCTGACAGAAAATTTAATTGCAATTTAATTTGATTTTCAAATGGGAAAATTCTGATAAAAAACACGGAAGTAGGAAGTAGAAGCTTTGTACAAAGTTTCTGCAGCAAATTACATGCAAATAAGAATTCTAACTTTTATCCTTTGACTCAAATATCTGTATGAGTTTGCAAGTTAAGTGAACCTGTGTGTAATTTGTGCTGGGGATATTATAACGTGCCAAGCAGGAGCATAAATGAGTCCAGTTAAAGGAATTTTACAAGTAAATCTGTCACAGGTTGTAAACCTTATTTCTCATAAAAAATGATGAGAAAAATATGACGGAAAATCCAAATACGCCAAAAATATGTATAATATGTATTATTAAATCCAATCATACGTTTTCATCCATATGGATATTTTTTACACGTGCATTAGTAAGGAATTCAGATTTTTACTAGAGAAAAAAGAGAAGTGATGGAGAAAATGGAGCAAGTCGAATGGCGATGACGACGATGATGGCGACAGCGAGTTACAACGTAACGTGGCACGACGTTAATTTCCATAATTTATTTGAAGCCAATGTATCCCTTGAGAACATTTTTATGCTGCTCTTGAGTGAACGGCTCTTTTTTCGTCAAAGGTCTTCGTCTTAGTCTTCATTTTTTTCTAGACGTAGATCTACATGTAGATTCTAGATCTAGATCTACGTCTATCTGCTTTTTAGATATTTTACCTCCGTCACTTTTCCGTTTTCAACAGTTCACTTCCAGTTCCAGTTCTAAATCCCGTTGCTGAATGTATGAATAAACGGTTGCTTTGTCATACAAATTTTTGCTCCCCTTTCCTTTTTTCCTGTTCTCCCTCTTTCTTTCTTTCTTTCTTTCTTTCTTTTCCCTGTCTTGAAGCTTCAATTTTTTCTGTCTCTTTTCACTTTGAATTTGAACACGTTCAAGTTTTCATTTTCCATTTTCCATTTACCAGCTCCAAGTTTTCAGGCACCATGTCTACTTGTACGGAGAATGGAAGTGTAGGGAGAAGAGGGAAAAATCAACTTGAATTTCTTCAGATCTCCCTTCCCCATTCTTCGTGTTCCATACTCTATACTCATACTCCATATTTCAAGAAAGTACATATTACATATCGCATGTATCTACACATTATTACTCCTATTACGCCTGTTATCATTATTATTACATGTACAACGTACAGTCAGATTCAAATAGAATATGATGACATGCGATACGCTTTTTTCATTTTTCCATTTTCCCATTTGTCTGCTAAGTCAAATCCATACATGGATATTTCCACCATATAATCTGTAAAATATGACATGAGATATACGTATAACTTATATTATACTATACAGTGTACATTGTACATGCATGCGGATTGTAGTTTCTAGATTGTAGATGGATAGCGTCAACGCTTCCACCAGAAATCCTGAAACAGATATCTGTATTTTCGATAGATCCTCCGGGTGACTTCCTTCCGTTATTTCCTTCTCCTTCCTTACTCTTGTACAGTTGTAGTACTTGTCCTGTGTACAGTGTACAGCGCTCCTTTTCTCGTTGTATATTTTCATCTGACTTGATTTTCCACTTGGATGACCTGGGATAAAGATAGACTGTACTACACTGCACTACATTGTATACTGTAGAGGGAGAAAAGAAAACGTATGATAAAGAAAGAAAGAAGAAGGAAATGCAAGACAGGGGTAGGGCAAAGGAACGGCAAACAGCCTGTTCAAGTTTCACATTAACATTAACCTTTCGAAAACAATGGAACCCTTGAATTTTCTTTTCATTTCCTATTTCGTATCATATTCATTCTTTTATGTGTGCGTATTGCGTAGATGCATCAAGTATTTAGAATAATATCCTTCTCCGTTCTCCCTATACTTTTTGATGTGATGTGGTGTTTTCATTTTTGTAGATAGCGGAAACGAAAAGAAAAAGGAGCATATGTAATCTTGAAGTTTGGAGATGGAGAGGGAGAGACAGCAAGAGATAATATGCTAAGATGTGATATGATACGGTGGTTTTTTGGGTTCAAGAATAAAAGAATATGGGGAACGATAAGAAAGGAGAAAAATGAGTCAGGCTCACTTTCATCCTTCCTTTCACTTTTGTCTTTATCACAGGCTATCAGATCGGAAGAGGAAAAGTTTTTGGGTTTTGAGTCTTGCGTCTTGAGTCTTGAATCTTGTCTCACGTGTCACTTTATGTGGAAAAAGTTGGCTAAACTCATAATAATCACCATGTGTACTGATATAAAATCAAGTTGTCAACCTCATGTAATTTACATTACAATATTTTACTGTACAACTTTCTCCAACGGAGCATCCCATGTTAAAGCAAATGAAAATGAAGCGGTTCTGAGACAAAAAGGAATTCTTAGGTTGTTCTTTGCCTTGAATCTAGGATCTAGAAAAAGGCGGAAGTTAAAAGCACTGTGATATTTTGAAATAAAAACGCTCCAAGCATACTTTTTGTTACAGAAAGTTAAAGGTTTTTTTAGAGAAGAAGCTTGAAAATGATATAACTTGACTATTGTTTATGTATTTATAATTTCAGATTCACCTGCCTGCCGCCCCAATCAAAATCGCGTCCATGGCGTCGCAAAAATGGAGAATGCGAACATCACATGTGACGTGGATGCAAATCCTCCCCAAGTCAAATTCCGCTGGACATTTAACAATTCAGCGGAGAGCAACGACGTCCCAACTACCCGATACAGGTAAAAGCCTTTCTAAAAATCATAAACTTACGTATGTATGTAATTTTCCATTTAACCAGTATCAGCAACCAGCCTGCAGGCTCAACACTCGAGACAAAAGAATCAATAACGTTTTTGTGAAATGGTCCCAAATTGAAAGGCAATAAAATATGTAAGCAATCGGAGAGCGGAGGAAAATCCTAGTATCAAATCCATGGGATATTAATAGGATTTTTTGAAGGGACATTTATTTTGTTTTTCTTTTTTTTATGATTAGTTTTTCTTCGGAATTTGGACAGAGAACAAAAGACAAAGACAAAGTCTAAGACAAAGGGAAAGAGGAAAGAAGGCCAGAAAATTTTTGGATTTGGGATTTGGAATTCTGAATTCTGAGCGAGGATGAAAAGTGCTAAATGGAAAATATATAAATGTAAAATGATTACTAGTTGGTTGGTTATTCGCTGTTCACTGTTCACTGTTCTTCCTCTCGTATTCGTATTCGTATTTGAGAATATTTGAGACGAGCCATTTATCATGTGAGAGAGGAGACTAAAGCGAGATGAGATGTAGAAAAAGAGAGCGAGAGAAAGAAGGAAGGAGAGAGCTGGAAAAGAGATTGTGATTTTAAAGTTTAATGTATGTTGCCCAGGGATTTTCATGCACAGTCTAGCGAGCAAATGGATCCAGATAAAAAAATTTCTCTCTTTACTCCCTATTTCTTTTTCTTCATTTTCTTTTACTCCTTCCTGCACTTCTTCTCGTTCTCTTTCTCCTCTGTCTTCTCCTTTACATTCTCATTCTTCTTGGGCTTAATGGTGTTGGCTAACTTTACCCGCTGGGTTGGCGAAACGACAAGAATATGGCTGTGGGTATGCGCAAAAGTACTTACTCCTCATACTCGTATGATATCCTATTAAAGAGTAAAACGAGTACTAAGCTAAGCTAACCTATAGCTATACACTATACACCATACACTGTACACATCATACATTCACAGTAATTTTGCAGTATTTCTACAATTCCAGAATAGAGAATGGCGGATGAAATGGTGTCTGGTGAATGGTGAATGTAATAGGCCAGAGAGAGAGAAGAATGTATTTCTATGAAAATGAAATTTTCTTGAAATCTGAATCTGAATTCGTTTCCTTAAGGAAACCAGCTTGTATGTAAAAGCTCGTGCATGCATCTCCGTTCATTCAATTCCATTTCATATTCATCCTCTTGTATATCCACCAAACCTCCGTTGTTAAGCATTCTTCCTGCTTTTCCTCTCCCTGTTTGTTGCTGCATTAAAAATTGCATCGTTTCTTGTTGTTGTCCAAATCCTGAAACCGTATCCGAATCCGATTTATTTTCTGTTTATTATATAAATATCAAAGTTTTTTCGTACATTATGTTGCTAGGCAAATATCAATGAAAAATCAAGGTCATTCTACACAAAGCTACCCAATGAAAATGCTCAACATGTGTAGTTACTAATTATTAATTATGCTTCAACTGAAAACAGTTTTGGATTTTAACTACTAGTTTTGAAAATTCTGAGCCCTTTTTGTTGTTCTTTGAAATTCATCATTTGAAATTGCTTTTCCATTGAATTTGGATATTTTTGTTTTGTACTTTTTTTAGTAGTAGACGTTTTAAGATAGTTTGTCAGGCTCAACTTATTTTTGCCAAAGTTGACATGAAAGCGAAGCACTGTATGATTTTTAGAGTTTATACGTAGTTTTTGACGGATTTTAATTTTCTAGGTTTTATCACAGTAGATGAGTTCCTCCCACGTCTCTAGTCTCGTCTATCACCCTATTCCCCCCGCTTGCTGCATAGTGCATAGCGCATAGAGCTCAATCCTCAATTATCAATACAGTTGTACATACGATATAAACAAAGAGAAAAAAAAAGATGAATCCAACCGTCGCTCTCTCTCTATGTCTCTCTGTCTCTCTCTCTTTTATTAGTTCACCAGGAGCCAGGAGAAAATGAAAGAGAAATTTCCCAGGGAGTAATTTTAATAGAATACGTATACGAGTGTGTACAATGTACAAAGTACAGTGCACCAGGATTAGAAAGAGCAAGAGTAAGGGCGACATAGTCGCAGACACTGACGCTGACACTGGCAATGGCAATGAGAGCGGAGAAAACGAAAAAGGAAGAAATGAACAGCAGACAGCAAATAGTAAATTAGAACTCTTCACATACTCGTTTTATTGTTTTCATCTACGCACTCTACCATACACGGTGTATTGTATATTGTATTGTGCTCTTTACTGTATAGTCTGTAGTCTATACTTTGTAGGCACACGTATACATAATTTTGCACAAAACTCTTCCGCTCAATTCTTATGCGTATTGTTCTCCATTGGATTATTTACAAAACACGCGGACGGGGACATGGGGAAGAATTCTAAAGGCGAGAAAGAAGAGAATGACTAACGATAAGTGTCGGAAATGAGGAAGTGCCGTCAAACATACAATATATCATACAATGTAAAATGTACAATGTTCAATGTTCAATGTGCAATACAGTACAGGGTAGTGTAATAATATTGAAGCACATCAGTCAGACGTTTCTTTTGTTTAAACGACTAAGCATATCAACATATCATACGTCGGGCTAGTGAGGAGTGAGTAAAGAGTAGGCGGTGTATGTAGTAAGTACAATGTGCAATGTACATATGTCCTACTATTTCAGACACGGAGAATATGAATAAACTATGTATACTTACATGTCATATATGCACATATCCACATGTTAATGTTGATCTCTATTGTGTGTGCACATGTACAGTGTACATGGATATTTGTTAATCCCGAGTTTGTTCAAAGGTTGGAAGAATTGACATGGGCTTGCACTGTGGTGCACTGCTCTTGTGCCTTGTGTCAAATGAAATCTCTCTAGGATTTGGCTGTCGCTATCCTTGTCGTTGTCATTGTCATTATCGTTGTCTTTGGCGTTGTTTTGTCTTTGTCCCTCTCTGTCTCTTTGTCTTTCTCCAGCTTTTGTGAGCAACAAACTTTATTTGAACACAAACAGGTCCTGGTCTCAAGTTTTTGTAGTTTTGCCCAGGCAGGCATACGTACAAATGTACACTGTAAACTGTACACTGTACACTGTTCAGTGAACGGTATACACACATGCCTTGAAATACACCAAGTCGGGCAATGCAGTACAACCAATACATTGTAGATAAATGCATTGTCATAAATGAGAGCGAGAGCAAGCGAAAGGGAATTGAGGAAAAGACGGAAAAGGTTGTTCATTTGACTGTGCACTATGGCGACTCCACTGGGGGCTGTTTTTCTCTTTATTCTCCGAGTTGTTTTGATGTATATCATTATCACACACACAAGCTCCAGCCCGATGCAATACGATGAAATGCAAGACATGTCGCTCCTGTGGTCTTCTTGTTTAATCCTCCACTCTGGTCGTCAACCTTCATTCTTCGTTGACTAGAGGTACTGGTAAAATCGAGAACCCGGAGTCCAGGATTCAGAATCCAGAGTCCAGTTACCAGTTAACTATATCTATATCTATGCATCTATATCTCTGTATGTTGAACATGTTGAATGGGGTCAAATTCTTTGTAATTCATCAAAGGACTGACAGAACAGTGGTGGATTTAATAAAGTGAATGATGATGAAAATCCAAGTCCAAATTGAAGTAGTAGCAGATTGAGATTGAGATATTACCTATACTTTATACTCTATACTATTATATTATCTATACTCACAAAAATAGTTATGAGTCGCTCCAACAGCAAATACAAATTCCTGACTTACTATTGTTATTAGTTTGTTGTTTATTATTATTATTGTTATTATTATTATTATTGCTAGTCCAAGGCTGAATTGTGTGCAAACTAACATGAATAGAATGCACAATGTACTATCTACACTCCACCGACTGACAAGAAATGACAACAAGTTTTGGTTTTCGTTTAGAGCCCTGTTGGGAAATATTGTATTCTGCAGCTCAACTGCCAACTCAACTGGCGTTACCCTTTACAATGTACATTTAGTATTTGGTACAAAGTTTACATACTAAAGCTTGTCCACTGATCAAAAACAAGCAATATCTAATTTACTTTAAATTTGCCACGCCAAATCCAATTCTACCACGATGCAAAATTCGAAACTCAAAAGTCTGCAGGTTTAATTAGTTTTTGATTTCTTTGGATTTTGATTTGAATTTTAAATAACTTTTGTATGTTTTACTGTTTTCTCTTTTTTAGGAGTTCGGGTACTCGAAGTGTTGTAACTTATACACCTGTGACTGAGCTGGACTACGGTAAGACATTTATAATTTTATAATTTTTACACAAATCAATCGTGACATTAAACAATAACAATACTAATTACAATTATTATTATAAAAAATGTGTAAAATGTAAAATTTGTTGTTTCTACTATATAAATTTTGATGAATTCCTGTAATGTTTTTATGATTATTTTTATTTGTTTTACTTGTCTTTCAGGGACTTTACTGTGCTGGGCCACAAATAAAATCGGGGATCAGAGAGTACCCTGTGTAACTCATATTATTTCAGCAGGTACGATAGGAAGGAGACTGTAAACTAAATATAAGTCTGAAACACAATATTAGTCCACAAACACAGTACGATCTGCAATTTTCTCATATTTTCAAACAATTATATAAAATACATCATTATATAGAATGAAATGTTCTGCATTTCATGATGTATTTTATATAATTTTGTAATTAGGTAGTTAATTGCAATTAAATGTTTTAAATATACTAAAAATATCCAAGTATCCCAACAAGGATCTCGAAGCCAATATTTTGTCTGCGAAAGTCAAAGCGGAGGAGTTTTTTTGTTTTGTTTACATTTGTT
>JAQGBH010005406.1:0-14416 GCA_034698265.1 Sminthurinus aureus | reverse complement strand
AATTAAAAATTATAAAGCTAAAATACTTATTATACTAATAACAGTACACACCTAATATAGTCATGATTCATGATGGAAAAAGATTTGAAAATGACAATGTATACTTGTATACAACTTTTAATGTGTATAAAAATAATGTGAGTCGATAATAATAAATAAATATTAGTTTTTTTCTTGTGAAACAAAAATCTGGGTATTTATATCTAATCTATTTTGTTCAATACCATCATCTTTCTAATGTCTAATGCTATGTATCTTTTGTTCCCTTTGTACTTGCTAGACTAGAGAGAGAACATTGTACACATAAATGTTGCATATATATTCAATACAAGATACATCATACAAGAACAAGCATACTCATAAAAGCTCCTGTCAAAGAGAGAAAGAAAACACATCATTGTGAATATATATACTTACATAGATTCATACAAAGAGAAGTATGATTCTGAGGGAACTGTTTTGCTAAAGGGTACAAATGGCTTGAGGGTCTAATAAGGGGTGGTTGGCGCATTATTAAAAGTTAAAAGGAGACGCTATGAGAATACATAGTATATTATAGTATAATATAGTAAAGTATTTTGTTATTATTTATTTATTTTATTTGACAATAGAGTTCTAATGTAGTTTTTTTATATCCTCGTTTCATTTATCCGGCTTTAACATTTGACAGATACATTTAAATACTCATTTTTATAAGGTGAAGCGTTGACGTTTACATCAATACATTATATAATGGAACCAAGTCCTGTGATCAATTTACCTACTTTTTCTAATACTCGACTAGAATTAGCAAAAGTAGTTGAGGACCGTAAGAAACTTGAGGTAAATAAAAAATACATAAATATAACTTATAGTTTTTGTACCTTTGAAATAATAAGACATCAACTCAAATTGCGAATAAATGTGTAGAAGGCAACTGTCATGAATCTAAGAAATTGTTTTCCAAAACAAAGGAACAAAGAAAATCTATTGTCTTTTATTTGCATTGTACACAAGTACATACAAAATTTGGAGAACTTTCTTTGTAAAGTGTAAGAATCAGTAATCAGTAAGATGACAATCCGCTTGTCAAATATTTTTTTTGGTTTCTTAGTTTAAATTTCCGGAATTTTAAGATTTTAAGTGTATACTGTACACATGTACTTACGTCACAGTAATAAGTAATAACAATTCTTTTGTGTATTTTACCTTTTCTCATTATATCTTATTGTTTTTAGACTGAGCTACAAGAATTAGAAGCTCATTTATTGAGTTTCGAAGATTCTATATTGAAGCGTTCGGGCCCATATTTCGGACATATCGGGAAAGGTAAGAGCTTTGAAACTACACATTTTGTACTATTTTCTATATATATATATATATTCTATTTTCAGCATTGAGCCATGAGCCATGAATAATGTAGCAAAATACACCGAACACCGATTATACCGACGAATTTCAAAACGTAGAGTGTAAAGTGGAACCGAATGAAAAACCATCCCTTTTATTTATATTTAGGTGAAAGAGCAGAACACATAATCGAGAAAATCAACAAGTCCATCGGAAAAGATGACGGGACTAACAGTTCCTCTGAATCCGGAAAAGAAGACATGAAAATCAAAGACTCGCAACGGCTATTCTCAAGTTCTTCCGTGACGTCACCCGCGTACCTTAACAAGTAATTGAACAGCAGCCACTAGCCAATATAAAGTTTTTAATCACATTCGTTTCAAACATTATACAATTACTTAATAATACACGTCTCCCATTATTTGTTACAGGAAACCACCGCACAACGCAAAACCTTTAAGCTACACAACTTACCAAAAGCAGCATTAGCCAAACTGAATATTTACAAGCTATAAATAATATTGGAATGAAAGACTCACACTTCATAACAATACAATTTATCCATACTTACTCAGAATTCAGAATCTCTCTCTATATTATTTAACCTGATTCATCCAAATGAATTACTATTGTTTATTTATAAATATATTGTATAGTTCTGTTAAAATAGATATACGTATTTCATTGTTGATACTTGTCACTCGTATTGGAACCCTATTTCAACATTGATTGTACTATAAATTACAAATTACGAAAAAAATCAATTTCTTTATGTAGCGAAATCTAGGAGTTATCTGCATGTGTCTCGATCATTTGGTTTTTTCAATTCTTCCAAGGGTTTGGGGTTGTGATATTCTTCTCTCGCGTTTCTCCACGAATTATTTTTCAACCACACCATATACGCTACATGAACAGAAAGATGACATCCGTTCAGGCGAGTACTGATTAGCTATAATATATATGCCTTTTCAATTTTAGTATTATGAAAAATTTAATTCACATTTTTGGAAGGAATTTGAAAGGGTGACTGTAAAAACACGCGGAGACAGAAAATGCTACGGATATCTAATTCTAGTTTTTATAGAACGATACGTCCATGTACAGATATTATGCATATCCATGATAAAAAGTGACCTGTAAATTATATAAATAATGTAAGTAACACTAAAGATACAGACGACCGGAATCG
Source organism: Sminthurinus aureus (assembly GCA_034698265.1). NCBI lineage: Eukaryota > Metazoa > Arthropoda > Collembola > Symphypleona > Katiannidae > Sminthurinus > Sminthurinus aureus. The sequence goes on along the minus strand of JAQGBH010005406.1, from coordinate 11,898 downwards.
GAGTTTTCAGTTGACGCTCTCTCTATCGAAACGATGTTCGGTGTAAAATTCAGTGCAGCAGAAAGGTTTTTGTTCACTCCGGTTCCGGTTTCGATCCAACCATACTTAATAATAATTAATCGATACATTTACGAAGATAATATATTATATTGACGTGACACAGGAATTTGTTCAGCTTGATCTCTAATGTATATTTTGTGACTATTATTTGTTATTTATAAGTATTAGAGCATTTTGTACTTGTATAATGAATAATGATAAATACTTGACATTATCCATTTATATTTATTGTTGATACTCGATACTCGACTTTTGTATTTTGTATAGAAAAAAATTGAAAATATTCGATAATAGATAATATTATTATACAAAAGCTATATATGTATTTATAATTAGAATATGTATTGTGTATTGCTGTTATATAATTTCCACTTCTGAGTTTTGATAGAAATACCTTTTATATTATAAATCACAATGATGCGATATTAATGTAAGTATAACACTTTTCTTTGACCAAAAAAGAAAATATCATGTTTACAGTATTACACACATGTATGATGATGTATATTTATAACTTTTCTACTTATTTATAATAATTTGTACAAAGAATAAATAAATAATAATGACGAGTAAGATGTAAACAAAAGTTCTATTGTAAATTGCAAATATCAACAAATACTCTCATTTCCTATTTCTATTAAGGACAAGATGACTCTTGACTCTTGAATCTTGAAACAATCACAAATCACTTTGAAGACTAAACGTTTATATCATTAATCATAAAACGCATTTGTATTACACTGGCTTCAGAATTCAGAAATTATTCTACATTTGAACATTCTCAGAAAAAATGTTAATTTTTATTTGCACTTAGACATCTTAAAATTTTGATCAAGTGTCCTACTCAAGAATCATGGATCAAGGAGCATCTAGCATTTTCTCAAGATGCGTTCCTTGCTTTGTGATTAAAAATCCGAGAGGCCAGAGACAAACATGGTGTGCGGTGAGAGGTGAGCGCCGTGAAGCGATCCAGAGATTGACGACTGGATGAAGGATGAACTGCTCTACCGATTTCAGAGATGAGATTCTGAACCCCGGTATTGAAAATGATCGATTTTGCTTACCACGTAATAGATATACACAGCAGTTTTACTTTATAACCGTATTATACTAAAAGAATTACTTAGCTCAAGTCTCAAGTCAATGTACCCTAGTTTTTGTTGACTATGATGTTACGTTGTATACACACATGCACCTATATGCATGCATTATGGATGTCTATGCAGGCAAAACAGCACTTACTGTCTTGTTTTCAGACAGAATTTGATATAGATTACAGACTACAGATTATAGATACTGTGTGGGTGTAAAGGATACGAAACATGGAAGAATACTTAAGCTTTAAGCTGTAAGTGTATATTGTATATTTCATGAGGATGCTGAATACTCTGAGACAACACGAGTGAATTGGTGGTGAAGTTGAGAGATGAGGATTTGATTTGATCTTCAAGATAAGATAGATGGATTAGAGAGGGAAAATCTGTTGTTTAGCACAACCTCATTTTGTGTATCCAGTATCTATATTCAATTTTCATGCCAAGCCCATACCCTATACTGCCAGCACTGAAAATGAATCTTCAAAATTTAGAGAATCAATAATAAGGGAAAATATAGTACGTTAGATTATGAATTATGATGCTTTTGAAAGTAAAATGTTTATTACATGTAAAAATACTTTTAGTTTCTGTGAATTCTACAATAATTATTTTTATTAATGTAGGACCTAATAAATAATACAGCTTGCAATTTCTCTAGTCTCCAGGAACTACTCTAGTAGTTCTAGGTTCTCACGGAGGACAATAGCTGCAGTCCACAAACTATTCTGCATTTTCAAAGTGAAATGCTTGACAAAGCGTTTTTAAATTTTACCAAGTAAATAGCAAACACTGTGCACTTCGTTTCCTATGTACATAGGTACAAGTACTTTACGTAATATCCGTGTAATGCATAGTACATAATATAGGTTCGGGATGATGGATAAGGAGAAATAATGTATCACGAATGTGTGGTTTCCGTCACTAGTCACTAGTCACTAGTTTTATAGACCTAAACCCTGTAAATTTTACGTGAGCATAGAGTGAATAGAATATATAGAATATGGAGTATGGAGTATAGAGTATGGAGGGTTTGTTTGTTGGCAGCGGACAACAGATTTTTTTCCTGTCTCTACCCTCTTCTCATTTGTGCAAAGATCGACAAAAATTGGATGGATAGAATAGAGAATAGAGAACGGAAAATGAAGAGGAGACTTGAATATAAAAAAGAATGTCAGCTACTGTATTATGTATTATGTAGTATGTAGTCTGTATAAAGTATTAAAGTCCATGTGTGGCTCATGTCACGGTTCAGTTTGGTTTTATTTTAAACTACTCCAAAATCCAAGATCCAAGAAAATTTAGAAGTCTGTGCTGTACTGTGTCTGTGTGCTGTGTTATCATCATCAAGCTAACTTGAGCTCTGCGTAAGACCACTATCTACTCTCTACTCTATACTCAATGCTTACTTTCCTGTTCTACGTCCTATCAAAGATCCAAGATCCAAGATTGAAGTCTGACAATGAGAGTCGTCCAACTCTTTAACCATTTGGCTCTCTCAAGTCTCAACCCTTCTTGTTTTCTTCTATGGCCCGTAGCAAGACATGTAACATGTACTATGTACATAAGTGACAAAGATACTATTATAGATTATAGATACTGGAGACTGGATGCTGGATACTGGATGCTGAAAGCCAGGAAGGAGATGGATATGGAGACAATCCCACAGCCCACCTTACTTATACCTTCTTTTTACAAAAATGCGTTTTACACATACATGTGTGTACACTGTACAGTGTACAGTGTACACTGTATACATACTACATACACGGGTATAAATGTTGAACAGGGGTAATATCACCAGTAGCATTTACTACTAGTGTCAGTCGGATAAAGGTAAGAGTTTCACACACAATGGAATGATTATAGGACCATCATGTTCTTTCTGCTTTTCTACTTTCTCCTTCCCCTATCGCAAGCGACATGCGACATGCAACATGCATAACCTTACAAAATGGAAAAGAAGGGAGAACCGACCGAGATGCATGTATATAAATGGATGCGAGCTGCTTTAAAAGAAAAATAAAGGTAAAGGTAAGAAGAAAATGCGTAAGGAGTACGGAATACGGAGTACGGAGAAAGCTTGGACAAAGGAAGAAGGAGAAGGAGATGGAAAGAAAAGTGGAAAACCAGTCGTCGTCTCGAGTCTCGAATCTAGAGTCTAGAGTTTAGAGTTTAGAGTCTAGTGTCTACAGAGAAAAATAACGAAAAAAATCTTGATTCCACAAAAAAAATCGATTATAGATAAGAGAGACAGAGATAAAAATACTTTTTTTTCCTTTCCTTCACAAATCCTGTGACTGACTCAACTCAACTCACTCAAGTCATATCATGAAAATAGGTAGAGTACCACGATGGAAGATTCCAAGACGAGATGGATGGATGGATGGCTAGAAACTAGAATCAAGAATCTAGAAACTAGAAATATATTCAGTCTATGTACAATATAGTTTATGATCTATCAGAATAAGAGTCTCTTTTTAGACCCCGAATCACAAATCTCAAATCTACAAAATCCAAAATCTAAAGTCTCAACAGCAATCCACAATAGCTAGACCAAATGTTGGTACTCAATTCTCGATTCTCAATGCTCAATACCGCGTATCCCGAGTAAGTAATACTAACTTCAGAACTTACAGAACCACTGTTCAAGAGATGCACATAAATCTACTAGAGAAAAGAATATATTATGAGGCTTTTATGATTTTTTAATATTTCTTCTACATTCTACACACTACACACTACTCTTTATATACTACACACTACATACCCTTTTAAATTCATTCTCTTGACTGTTCGCTGTTCAACCCTTTCCCAAACCGTCAACTCTTTTCTACTTTTCTTTTCTTGTTCTATTCGGTCCCTCAAATTCTTGAATTCTTCAAGTTGAAATGGTACATTTTGTGGAGACCCCGGGTGAAGACTGAAGACAAATGGAGAATAGAGAGTCTAGAGTCTAGGGTCTAGAGTCTCTTCATGTATCTCTTCTTGTCTTTTCGAGTGTCTCTGTGACTGTAGATTGTAGATTCTATATTGTAGATTCTGGCTTTAAATTGAGTGTAACTGTAAGAGAAAGGGAAAGTCCCTAGAGTTTTAGTCTTCAGGTGTGGAAGCAGAATACTCAATGATCCATACAGGACTCTATTCGTTTTTGTTCTTTATCGTCAATTCATCTGGATCCTGGATCTTTGGAACTTTGGAACTTTGGGATTTGGGATGCACTCCCTCTCAGTTTTCACTCTCAACTCTCAATTCTCAATGCTCAATTCTCAATGCTCAATGCTCAATTTCAATGAACAACTCTCCTTTCGACATCTCTTCACTTTATCTTGTTACAATGGAATTTGGAAATCATCTGAGGAGCTGAGAGGCTCAGAAGAGGACCCATCCAAATCCAAATACCGCCATCCTTACCTTGTCTTGTATCTTGAATGTTGTATTTTGTATGTAACTACACACCGTTGTTTATTCAATTTACATCCTTTCCCTTCAACTTTCACCTTCTCCTCAAAACCCAACATCCAACATCCAACTCGCACGAAAATCCCAACTCTCTTTTTGTTTTTTGTATCTCCATTATTATTTTCATCATCTCTTTCACCACCCTGGATAAACATAAATTCAGATCTCCCTTCTTTTGTTTTAAACCAACTGAAGGAACGGAAACCAGAAGAAATTACAGTACTAGAAAATCTATCATTTTTACGATGCGAAGCAGAGTATTGTTTTCCTCGTGTCCGCCTGGATGTCTGTGCACGTTGGGGTAATGTGAGACAACGAAACTAGCGCCACCTAGCGGGAAAATTTGTAACTAGTCAGCGCCCTCTAGGGGAAAATTTTCAAACTAGTGGACAAGTTTATTATATGCAGAATTCTTATACTCTGGTTCGCATCGGGAGCCTAAAGCATTTATGCATTGTAGGCGATATAAAATCCTCACGGAGGGAGGATTTTTGACTTTATTTGTAATAATAATAATTATTATTAGTACTGTTTTCCATCATCAACATTTAAGTTATTCCCTTTTCACAAACTCTGCGTATTCACTGAAAATACATGGATTCATTGTAAAGGGAATATTTAATTTTTTTGTCATTCGTACATAATTAAGTAAACACGAACTATTAACTATTACAAAATGCAAAGACGTTGTAAAGCCTCCATTGTTTTTTTGTTTGGAAAGGACCATGTCATAGGTCATAGACCATAGACAATAGACTGAAGAGGAAGTGAAATATTCCGACATTGAAACCATATAAGAGATTTTAAAAACATCAGGGATCAGGGCCCAAGAAAAAATGTATATCTACGAATTGTTTTATCTTGATATGAGTCATTTGAATGGGAAGTTTTTTACTCTGGTTCTTTGTGCTTTCACAGTTTCAAAATAGATTGGCGATAGAGAGACACAAGACAAAATGCAAATGGAAAAAGACTATACTTTCAATTCCCTCTCCCCAAAACAACACCTGTATCTCATTTCTTACCATGTCATACTGTATGTTGTACGTAAACTATGAATACTCAATACTCATAGAATACATAGAAAGTAGCATACAAAATGCCATCAATTTTCCAGTCAAAATGGAAATAGATATACATATATGTGCTTTGCATTCACATTTCATCCTTGTTTTATTTATCTGCCGGAAAAAAACGATGGCTGTGAATCTTAAAATTTTCCATGTGTATAGTGTGCACAATGCACTTTGCATACGCCTTTGTAACGCACAAATATATTTTATATAAAATGAATCACATGCTATTCACCATAAACAAAAAAGTGGATGAATTTGATACCTCTTTCCTCTTTCACACAGACTGTTCCGAGTTCCAACCAAAACAAAACAAACATCGTACAATTACGTACACTTGCTTTCTTTGTTTCCTCTATCTCGTCTAGATTCTAGATTCTAACTATCAAGTCAACAAGATCAAAAGACTTCTCTCAATGCATTTGAAGTCGCAATGCATTGCGACGTCAAATTTCAAATGTCTAATAAATGTAGTTATCATAATAATTATTATATAAAACTTGCTGAAAATTGTTTCAAAGGGCATAAGGACGTGGAAATGTGACGAATAAACACTGAACACAGAATGTTAAAGACGTCCGATGTCCGTATTTACAATATGCATGGAAAATTCACCATGTCCGTTATACAGATATTGTACATCCCTTTTATATATAACAAGTAAAAAACGCCCGTCAAATGACGGGACATACTGCATGTCTATAAAATCCATATCCGATAGTCTGTGCATTTTAAAAAGCCTCGCATTCTTCACAGACGCTTATATGTAGCCCGAAAATTGATTAAGTTTTTGTAGGTGTGTATTATTGTACTGCTTCAGCTCTCAATATTTTTTTTACTGCTACTACATGTAGCTATTTTATTTAGCCCAAATAAATGTTCTTAGCGAGAGTAATGGACATTTCTCTTAGAGCGTTACATACGCAATGACGCCATCGGATACGGATTTTATAGAAGGTAGATATTATATGTATATATATATATATATAATATATATATATTTCCAACCGCCTATGCTCTGATTTGGACTTTGTACACAAGTGTTTGTGTTTCCCTTTTTATTTTTACTATTTTTCAGCTTAAATATTAGGACTATGATATTTTCATTTTCTTCCTTGGTTTCACCTCCAGAACTAACAGTCACATTTGATGTTGTTCTTTTGTATCGAATATCGAATCATCGTGCATCGTAAATAAGAATTTCCCATTCTGAGAAACATGCATTTATTTCTCTGAGGATTTCACCCAGAAAAAGGTTTCGTAAACGCACATGTATAATGAATAGTGCATGTTTGTAGTGTGTACCATTAAAAAGAAGTAGCCAGAAGATACCAGAGTTTTTGTAGCTTTAGTAGATTTTATTGTTGTATCCTGTACTTACGATACACAGTGTACAATGTACATATCTGGAGCAATCTTATTCTATTCTATTGTAGATTTTAGACTAAGGCACAAATCCGTTTGTTTTCTCGTTCTTCTTTAGATTTCCCTCAGTATGCTGGATTCTAGATTCTGGGTAAACATAAATACAATTTATACAACCATCAAAACATCTTTTCCTTTCTCTCGTTTCTTCTTTTTCATTCTCACAATTTTACTTCTTTGCATTTTCCACGGGGCTTACAAGCTACAAGCCAAAAGCGGAGAGCTGCGAGTTGAGAAAAACCTCCTTTCATACTTTGTGCACTGTGCATTCTACATCGTACAAGCACACACACGCACCATTCAAGGCAATACCAAATACCGATGGCCAACATCGGATGCAAATTTGCTTGTTGGCTCACTCCAAATCCTAACATCCAACATCCAAACTTCAAACCATTTCCAATGCCCAACCAACCAAATATAGAACACAGGAGCATACAAAATCTACAATCCACAATGTAATAATAGCAGTAACAAACAGACTACAGACTACAGACAAGTTAACTTTACAAGATAAAAGCACACCTTTGATCTACAAAACAAGTTGTCCAAGTTCAAACTCTGCATTTGTATTTGTATTTGTATTTTGACCTTTAACACGTTGAGATGTTGGTTGTTCAGAGTCTAGCGAATCTAGAATCTAGTTTCCAGAATCGCAAATCTACAACCTACAGCCACAAGTCAAAAGTTTACACTTCACGAGCTCCAATTCCCAACGTACAAGCTGTATTATATTGTGTACGCGTACATCACACATCCTACATCCTTCATCTCCTATTCATAGCTGTTACAGCCAATGCTCAAGACTCAAGACTCAAGACTCAAGTTTCCAGTCTCTACTCTAAATGAGATTATCTTGAATGAGAAACATTCCTTTGGGATTCGAGTAAAAGAGCAAAAGTATAAAAGTAAGTAGACAAGATTTGTAGCTAGTTTAAAGAAAAAGTCGTCAAATGCATGCATAAATTGTTCACCGTTTTTACTGTGGATTGCAGAGTGCAGAGTGTAGAGGAAGCGTGTATTTGTTGTGGAAAAAACCGCACACGGTCATTTTTCATCCTACATAGTATGTAGTATGAACGTGTATTACCTGTATGTGCTTGTTTATTCACGTAAATTACGTTTTACTGAGAACAGAGGAAAGAGACAAACTTTCTACTTCAAAGACACAAATGATAATTCTAGATTCTAGATGCAGGTTGCAGGTGTAGTGATATTCAATACTAAGATGGTTATAATAGGGAAAGAGGGTGACAAGAAGAAGGGGGAGAAAACAAACTCTTGCATACTGCATACTTATTCGGATACAGGTGGACATGGAACGAATAGTACAGTACAGGACAGGTAGTCCTTGTCATTGTCATTGTCATTGTACATAAGCTTTTTATAATGGGTAGATGTTCCACGTTCCACACTCCGTGCTCCATGCTTTCTGAAGCAGAAAAAAGAGGCATCTCCGCTAAATCAAAGGCAAGTTAAGTCGACGCATTTTAAAAGATTGGTACACAGAAGATGAGTTCTTGGTATTCAAGTGGATGTGTGCATAGGTAATAGGTGTGCATTATATATATTCTTCGTATTTCGTATTGTATCCTGTATGTAAAATGTACAATTTACAGCGTGCAGTATTGTTCCATGTGTAATATGTAATACGTAATGTGTACAATGTACACAAGCCTGGAGTGTGCGATGGTCATAAATATCCATGTATTGCACTTTAGGACTAGTGGAATTACGTTCCGTAAATTTTATCTGACATTTTCCATTTTCACTCGTTTCAAATCCTTTTCTACACACTAGACACTAGACACACAGTCCTCGTCTTCGTCCTCCTCCTCCTGCCTTTTGCTTTCCCGTATCTTGCATCTTGTTACATTGTGTGTTATCCTATGCATACAGAATACCGAATACCAAATACAGAATACAATTGTACGAACGGAGAGTCTAAACCCTTTCTTTTGTCCCGCTTACATTTCCCTTGCTAGTTTTACTAACGATTTGCACGTTGTTATCTTTTACACGGGATTTATGCGTGTACGTTCAGTGTTCAGTGTACAGTGTACTTTGTACACAACAACTCCTCGATCCTCAATCCTCAATCTACACTGTAAATTCTAGACTACGCGCTCTTACAAGTTGTAGCTAAAATCCACAAATTGGGAGGAATTTTCTACCTCACACCTGCACTTGGAACGAATGTACAATGTGCATGATACATGGAACGTGGAAACATTCACTACAAATTTAAAAACAAAGCATTCTAGATTCCAGAGATTCAAGTGGTTTTTTACCCCATATATGTAAAGTTTGTATTACAGTGTGTGTAGCTGCTAGCCTGTTTATAGTTTATATACATTAAATATTTTGCAATGTCATGTAATCGGTATATTCTTTTTATGCATGTCCACTGATATGATACATCGTAGACTCATTTATATTCATGTGGAATGTGAAATGTTTTACACATGAAAATGCCACAAGGTATAGAAATGATGTTCAGTCTGAAGTTGTTGTACTCTAGATTCTAGATTCCAGATTCTAGATTCATTGATATTTCAAGCCTTCAAGCTAACATGTACAATGTAAATTGTAAATGCATAGAGGGAAACACTAGATATATAAATGAAAATGGTTCTCTAATCGGAATTCAAGGGATCTTTTGCAATGTGCAATACAATCCCTTTATGTAAAATCCTTGTTTCAACGTGTTTTCATTTTCCATGGAAGGTCTTTGGTCTTTTTCCGTTATTCATTATTTCCCTTGCTTTTGAAATTTGAATCCAAATTTTTCCTCTCTCTCTAGTCTCGAGTCTCAAGAGAGTTTTACATAATCCGGATCCTAGTCACTTGTCACATCTAGTTCATATTTCAATGATATGAACTGGAAATTACCTATTGTATCTACCTATTGTCTAAAATATTATGCATACTATTTTCAGTTGGGACTCGTAAAGAACTGTAAATAAATATTCAAACATAATTGTCTTTGTCGGTGTAAAATGGAAAATGGCGACATTTATTATTTAGGATTGCTTCGTTGTTTCAAGTTGTAGCATAAAAAAAATTATTTGTATTTTACATTTTACACATAGCTCATAAATAATAAATAATAATACATTGAATGACACTAGAAACAGTAATCTAATCATAAGTACCAAACAGGGAAAAATACTCTAAACAACAACCCTTTAATTATCACGTAAGAAAAAACTAGGAGATTATAAAATGTAGATACGCAAATGTAATGTGATTCTGCAGATTTTTGTTTATTTTTCCTTTTAAACTTTTACGTAGTAAAAGATGATTTTGAATAATTTAAATATTTATGATACTTGATACTTGAGATTTGAGATCACTGTTTGCAGTTTGAAATGATCAGAACTGAAAATGCATGAGTGGTATAAATACTCATGGAATATTCATGGCCATTCATAATATTATCTTTTTTATTTACAATTTACAAGTTTCATAATACGTCTTATCTTTTTTATTTACAAGTGTTGAGTATTTGAGCATAACATAATATGCCTGTGTAATGTGCATATTATTCATTATTCATTATCTATTATCTCTTATCCATCTAAATAAATTCCATCGGCATGAAAGGAAAAATGAAAATTAAAGTACCGTAAATAAATTAAGTCATTAAAAGAGTACTGACTGTAGACTCAAAACTAAAATTACTCTGGAAATGACTCTAAACTCTAAAATACACATTATACATGACATGTAATAACAGCTTTGATTAGTCATCAATTCTACGAATGAAACATTCAAGCAAAAACAATTCAAACCATTTCCCCGTACTCAACGCTAATTTCAGCGCAAGCAATGCTTAACGACTAATGTAATGACTCTATGAATGATGAAGGATGATTATTTCCATTCATTTGATTATATAAAGTATAAAGACTTAAGACTAGATTGGTAGTAAACGGGAAAATGCTAAGCTCAACAGTCCGTATAGTCAATCGGCAGTAGATACAACAGAAATACCGAAAAGTGAACTCAATTGATGAGAGATGAGAGATACTAAACGATGCAGTCGTATGTAAAAGTGATGAAGGAGAGTGGAAAAAATGCAGTGCGTACGGTGACTGTACAATGTACAATGTGCAAGGAACAAGTATGTTAAATTTACTATAAAATTTGACCTTCCACAACAAATTAAGTGTAGAGTGTAGAACAACATGTTATTATTATTATTAGTATGGATACGTAGTAAAAGCGTATAACTTACGTTTCCTACAGTAAACAAGCGTATATACATGTAATGGGAATTTTCCATTGAATATGTATTTGCATGTACATAAGCTACAGCTGCATAACTATACATAAAGTACATATGGTCCGATTACTACCTAAATCCTTAGTGGAAGAAAAATCAAGGACTAAGGTGTGTGTGTGTGTGTACAAAATACAAAATATTATACACACGGTTTACTATAGGAATAACATGCATGTGTAATGTGTGGTGCATGGAAAATTATACTGTCAAAGTTGGAACTTGGAACAAATACGGTAATTTACATTTTGTAGCTATCGAGACACAACACATAATAGTCTCGCACGCGTTACAATTGACAATTGACAATATAGTACTTAGTACTTATAAAATAATTTAGTATATAGTATATAGTATGTAGTATGTAGCATGTAGCACAATATATATATAGAAAATAGAAAACCATCCAGCCCAGTCCAACGCTTAGAGTATATATAAACATAGAGACGAAATGTTAGTCTCCGCCTCAAAAAAATCTCCTAAACTGTCTTTCTTTGTT
>JAQGBH010005405.1:0-14417 GCA_034698265.1 Sminthurinus aureus | reverse complement strand
TAATAGCCATTTCTCTTAGCCAGAGTAGTGGCCATTTCTCTTAGCCAGAGTAATAGCCATTTCTCTTAGCCAGAGTAGTGGCTATTTCTCTTAGCCAGGGTAATGGCTATTTCTCTTAAAAACTTGACTCCGACCCCCTCGCCTTCGGATACGGATTTTATGAGGTTGTTGGATAACCTCTCGTTTCTTCTAGCTCGCTCCCTCTTTAGGTACTACTGTACCCGTGTTTATCTAAACAATCCAATTGAATTGGTTTTAGCCATTTCTGCCACTTTTGCAAGTTAAACCCAGTTTCTGCCACCTAGAAAAGTAAATAAGCTCTAAATTTTTCCTACCCTTGACATGTTGGTTGCATCATCATGGGTGAAACACGACCTTTTTAGCCTAAAGAGTACCAAAATTAACGAAAAGTAAAAAACAACGTTTTAACTGGGGTTTTGTGCAACATACCGACCGCTAAGTATTTGGTTTGTGAGGCTCAAGAAAAAGGTTCGGCTTACACTAGATAAAATGGAATATTTTGGGCAACATTTAGTTAAGTTATGGATTTTTTGCAATTTTTTACCCCCAAGTTCAAGGAATGTTCCGCGGCCGGTGCTTCTAATCGTGGACTTCAGTCTCGCTCGTCCTGAAACTCGGCCTGTAATAGATGTATAAAAGCGCCTGAAAATTTGGTCTGCGATCTTGCGGATGCAGAAAGAATGCTAGGGTTTCAAAATTCGGACCCCAGATTTGCAAGCTTGCAAAAATTGGGAAATTCTGTGACACTGAAGTTTTGGGGCGCAGGATTGGATTTTGCGAAAATTGGTGAATTCGAAAAGAACCGAAAAACCTCGAATGGGTGGATACATATATAGTGGTCATCAATTATCATTGATTTTGGTTGAAAGGCTGTCTAATGGATTTTATATTTTGATGTAGTGGGTGATCCTGAGGAACTGGGAGCGATATCCAGAGTGTTTTGCAAGACGCCCAGTCGAACTGAGCCGTTACTTTTGGGCTCTGTAAAAAGTAACATGGGTCACAGCGAGAGTGTTGCGGGGCTGTGTGGGGTAGCCAAAGTAATTATTGGAATTCAAGAAGGTCAACTAGCTCCAAATCTCCACTTCAACAAACCTCGAAAAGAATTTGAGCATCTTTTTGACGGCTCACTTCAAGTGGTGACTGAAGTGACTCCATTTTCGGGTGGACTAGTTGCAATAAATGCTTTCGGTGTTGGGGGAACAAATGCTCACTTACTAATTGAAGCTGAACCGCAAAATCAAAAGACTAATTCAAACTTACAAGTTCCCATAATTTTACCCTTTTCTGGCCGAACTGAAGCTTCTGTCAAAGAGTCCCTTGAGAAAGCTTGTGAAAAGTCCAAAGTGGAAAGCCCAGAATTTTGTGGACTTGTTCATAGCGTTTTTAAAACCAATGTCAAAAATCATCCTTTTCGAGGGTTTGCAGTGTACAATCCAAATGCAGCCCCAGCTTCAGATTTGGACCAGAACGAAGGAAACGAATTGCGAATAAACGTTGCCCAAGTGGCATTTGAAGCGGATCAGCGTCCCATTTGTTTCGTGTTCCCCGGACTGGGATGTCAGTATCATGAAATGGGGGAGGAAATGCAAAAACTGGACGTATTCAGGGAATCCTTGAGAAAATCCTCGCAGACGTTAAAAAACCTTGGGGTGGATCTAGAGGAAACATTAAAACCAACGAATTCTAACATGTTTAACTCTCTGCGATATTCCGGCTGCTCAATTGCAGCAATTCAGGTTAAATTCAAATCCTTCTGTTTCAATTGTTTTCCATAGATTTTTTTAAAGCTAAAACCACAACCAAAACTAGGCTTACATATTCCAAAAAAAACAGTTTTTTTTGTATGTATTGCAGATTGCACTTTACGACACTCTCATCTCTATGAATATCTATCCTGACTTTGTGGTCCCACATTCGTTTGGTGAAATTGTGTGTGCTTATGCAGATGGGTCTTTCACAGCAGAGGAAGTTCTATGCTGTTTTGATGCTCAAGGCAGAGATTCGGATGCCCTGAAACATTCGTTAGAAAGTTCGGGTTCTTTTGGGACAATGGCTTCCATTGGATTGTCTTGGCAAGAACTCGAGTCCTTAAAACTGCCAGTCAACACCTATGTTGCATGTAAAAATTCTGCGAAGAATACCACAATTGCCGGAGAATCCGTCGCAATAAAATCTTTTGTCAAAAAGCTAAAAGCTGATAAAATTTTTGCTGAGGAAATCAGCTGTTGCGGATTTGCCGCTCATTCGCCTTTATTACATGCCGCTGGTGAGATGTATCACAAAGATGGGTGTAAATTTTATCCCAGGGAGAAGGAGCTTAGATCAAAAAAATGGATCAGTTCGTCCATTCCGTCGTCAGAATGGGGAAGTGAATTGGCAAAGTATAATTCAATAGCTTATCATACCAACGTCGTCAAAATGCCCAATTTATTCCAGGAAAGTATTCAACATATACCTGAAAATGCAGTTGTCATTGAAATAGCACCAAAAGAATTCATTTACAGTATTATCAAAAGTAATCTCTCTCCTGGAAATTCTATTTTTTCTCCAATGAAGTCAAAATCAACTTTTACCTCGAAAGCCAAGAGAAATACAATTGCCAAATCTGATGATAAAGTCGAGGACCAACTCTCAGATTTTGTAACCTCGATTGGAAGAATTTACAATAGTGGAGTAAATGTTGATTTTAGCGGAATTTATCCCACAATTTCATTTCCAGTGGCCGGCTCAACTCCTGGACTGAGTTCGCTCATTAGGTGGAGTCACGACGACAGCTGGCACGTGCCCATAATTTCTAATATTTTTGTAAGAAAAAATAAAATTTAGGACAGTAGATACATTTAAGTATTGAGTGTGCAGAACAGCTTTTGCATTTTTCTCATTGTAAAAGTGGTGCAACAATAACCTGTCAATATGACATTTAGCATTTTTAATTTTGTAGAAACACGTTTCGCAAGGAATGACAATGACTGTTGATTTGTCCTCCATGGAGTACGGGTTTTTGAAAGACCACAAGGTTGACGGCCGTCCTATTTTCCCTGCCACTGGTTATTTACATCTCGCATGGAAAGGGTTGGCCTGCCATCTGGGAGTTGAGATGAAAGAGCTACCAGTTGTTATCGAGAATGTCGTGTTTCAACGAGCTACATATGTCAAAGAAAATGAACCTGTCGACTTTTTCTTCACCGTATCACACGACTCTGGACACTTTGAAATAAAAGAAAAAGATGTGGTTGTTGCTAGTGGAAATATAAAGAGGTGTGAGAACGAGCAGGATTGTGGTTTTATGCTCAGAGACTTTAATTACGTAATACCCGAGACGGTCTCCAAATCCGAAACTGGTGAGAAAACCATGCAAGCCCAAGATGTTTACAAATACTTTCGTTTAAGAGGCGTGGATTATACCGGAGAGTTTCACGGGGTTCAAAGAGTCAACATGGCTGGTAATAAAAAATCCATCAGTTTTGCCAAAAAAACACTACATAAATAAGCAAGAAATGAACCTGGGCAAAAGTTACATGTCAAATAAGAGCAAATATCCTCAGTTCGTGACTCGTGACGATCTTATATCGCCTAGAAAGCATAAATGCTTTAGGCTCCGGAAGCAACGCTGACTACAAATACGGAATCTTTTCTGTCCACCGTCGTACCACCGTTCTTAAAACATACCATCTACTTTGCAAAGTTTCCCGCGAGATGGCGCCACATGAAGTTCTAAATATTTTCGCTAAATGGCTCGTCACTACCGAGTTCTAAATATGTCCACTACATGGCCACTTCAGCAATCGACGCGAAGCGTACTCAATGTACACAGACACGACGATTGTAATAGGTCGCTTCGATTCTTAAAAATCATATGAAGTGGCTGAAAAGTCTGTAAAGTTTTGACATTTGACATTTGACATTGTTTCCAAAATATATCAATAACCGCCAAAAACCCCAATTTTATTTCCCTTAATTTGTGTGCTGGTCTTTTACGACAGAAAAGTGGGCTGAAATCCAATGGAATAACAATTGGATAGCATTTTTGGACACGGCACTTCAGTCAATGAGCCTTCTTCTTATTGGAAACATAACTAATCGGCAGTCTTTCGTGCCAGCTCGACTTCGACAGATCAAAATTGATCCACAGTCATTTCACAAGTTTGTGAATGAAAAAAACCTTGCTTCCGCAGATTCGTTAGAGTTGTCAATCCCAGTTAAAGTCAATCCAGCTGCTAAAGCTTTATTCCTTCCAGGTTTAGAAATTCATGGATTAACAACGTCTGATGTTTCGAGAAAGCGACAAGATCAATTTCGAATGACAGAGGAGTACAAATTTTCCCCATATGTTGATGACATTGTCAATCCAGTGTCAACCAAATCCGAATCCGAATCTGGTGCCAATGATATCAATATCGATACACCTAGTCTCGATGTAGTTAAAAAAATTCAGGTTGCTGGCATCATTGATTTGGTGTTGGAAAACGGACCCGCGAACATCAACATCCTGGACGTTTTCAAAACCTGTGAAAACTCACTCTCAAAATTTATCCACAAAGCTATAGACTCAAGTTATGAAGCCACAGTAAAAACAAAATTGAAATTTACCATCATTTTACAAAATTTTAAATTCCCTTCACCATTTTACATTGAAATTGGCCAACATATGTTGGTAAAGTGACTTGATTGTACAACTCAAGTTTTGAACATTTCCAGGCAAACATTAAACGTGTGTCGACGGTTGAGGAAATGGAAAAAATGGATGAAGCAAACAAAGCGCTTGGAAATCAGCAGGTCGTTGAATCGTTTGATCCAGTTAATTTTCGCTTGGATTCGACGGTAGATCTCATTTTCTTGGACACAGACATTCCTGCCGATTTGACACAAATGTCCTCCAGTTTGAAAGAAAATTCATTTTTGGTACTCCATTCCTCCACAAACTACGATAAAAACGAATTTGATGTGGAAATTCCAAATTTGGTCAAAATTTCTCAAAAATACGCATTCAATGAGACCAATGATCAAACTTCAGGCTTCAGCCTTCAACTTTTTAGAAAAGTAAGAAATTTCATTTTTTGTTCTCTTTCATTATTTATTCAATGACTTTTGAACGTTAAAATTTTACGATGCTAAGCAGAGTATGGTTTAACTCGTGTTTGGATGGTTGGCTGTACACAATAAGTGATGGCGCTATCTAGCGGAGGCATCTTTAACTCGTTAGTGACACTCCCAGCGGATAATGTTTAAACTATGTATGGTAAACATTTTTATTCTGGAAAGAATTTGTACATGCCAGTGCCTCTAGTGGAAAATTACAAACCAGGCCCCTCCCCCTGGCGGGAAAATTTGTAACAATGGTGGACAAGTTTGTTATGTGGGGATTTGGTACTAGCTGGACTGTGATATTTCTGTAACGGAAGATCAAGACGATGTAAAATTTTTACACTCTGCTTTTCATCGGGAGCCTAAAGCTTTTGTGCTTTCAAGGCGGTATAAAATCTTTACCAAGTGAATATTTTTAATTTTATTGCTTTTCTTGGGAACATAGAAAGGATCCTACAACATCCTTGAACCTACTGGGATAAAATCAGTTTCCATTGGCGGTGACTCATTTGAATGGCTTCCAAAACTTCAAGAGTTGGTTGCAGATGCAGTTGAGTCAAGACTATACTTGACAAGCCAAAGTGATCCAACTAGTGGAATTCTCGGTCTTGTCAATTGCCTTAGGAAAGAACCTGGAGGTAGCAATCTCCGATGTATTTTTGACCCAGAGAAGATTCTCGAGCTGAATTTCGACCGCCCAGATAAGTCACTATCAGACATAATAGAAAAAGATCTTGTCATGAACGTGGTAAAGGATGGAAAACTGGGCTCGTACCGACATTTTCCACTGGCAAACGACATCACCCATCCAACAAACAAAGTGGAACACGCACACGTAAAAACATTAACACCCGGGGATTTTACAAGTTTCCGGTGGATTGAATCCCCACTCAAAGTTTATCACAAGGATGATGAGCTGTACAAGCTGTGTAAAGTTTATTACGCCGCACTCAATTCTAAAGGTAATCCAAAAACATAGAAAAGTGTTGTTTTATTTATCTGCCGTAACGGTTTTATGAGTAATTAACTTAAGCAGTCGCCTAGAGAGCTGACGACAGAGGGTCGCAAAAATCGTAAAAGGGGCGCACAAATAGAGAAAAGTACACATAAATTGAGAACACGGCAAAAAATCGTTAAAAATATGCGGATATTGAGAAAAACGGCAAAAGTAGGGCTATAAAAAATAACTCAGTGCAAATAAGTTGAAAATCAAGCTTTTATTTTATGATAAATATTAAGACATGAATTCGTTTTATTTTATTCAATTTCTTTCTTTCTTTCTTGGACAGAGAATTATTTGTGTGTTCTCTGTATCGTTGAAACTTATCTATTGGAAAAATTTCTGACGAGAACAAATTTCTTATCTCGTTTTACACAAAAATGAAGGGAAGAAAAAGCACAAAAATTTAATTTAGTTATTTTGGTTTTTGTAAGCGGATACACGAGAAAATAAATAGATAAAGTGCATTCACTTGCAATGTAACATTGTAGACTAAACATTTTTTAAGTTGAGAATACAATTGGAAAAATGCATTAAAAATGTATCAACAAAGAGAAAAATGAATAGAAAAATATTCATAATAATTTAATGTATTGAGATTTTTCTACAAGGGCGCTATATTTTTTGTCGCGGGTTCTATTTCCTTAAGGCGTCAACTGATGCTGTTTAGGTTTTGCTTAAGGTGCCTAGTCTAAAGACCGGCCCTGTTTACCTTTATCCTTCTGACAACTTACGCGTCATCATCACTCGTACGGATTCACAGGCTAGCGTTTATTAATCTCATTACACACAGATGTTATGATCTCTTCCGGCAAGTTGTCATCCTCGTTTGATAACGTGGACACAAGCATGAGTACAAACACAATTGGAATGGAGTTTTCTGGTGTTGATCCGGAAGGAAGGCGGATCATGGGAATCGTACAAGGAAATGGTGTGGCCACTTCGGTTTTGTTACCTGTTTCTGCCATATGGAACATTCCAGACCACTGGACTCTTGAGGTCAGTTCATGCTTTATTAAATGTTTTCATGTTCTATTTGGTTTACATTAAACACACACACATTAGACACTTTAAAGTGAATACTGCCAACTTTTTTCCCTTCTACTATTAGGAAGCAGCAACTGGTAAGGTTTGATTCATAAATTGTAAAAAAAAATAATTAGTATTTGTGTTGAAAACAGGAAAATTGTTAACCTCGGAATTTTGATTTTGTGCCGCATTTACCAGTTCCTTTGATGTACACGACAGCTTACTATGCTTTACACCACAGAGTTCAGCTTCAACCTGGGCAATCCATTCTGATTCACTCTGGAACTGGGTATTTAATACACCACTATTTTATAAACATATCAAGCTGTCTCCGACTTACTTTTTCACAAAATTCAACATGTACTAAATCAAATTTAGCGGGATGGGTCAAGCAGCAATCAATTTGGCTCTAGTTCAAGGTTGTGAAATCTATACGACAGTTGGGAACGATGAAAAGCGTCAATTTATCAAAACCATTTTCCCAACTCTCAGGGAGGAAAATATATTCAGCTCGAAGGATTGTGAATTTGAGACCAAGATTATGGAGCGTACAACTGGGAGGGGAGTTGACATTGTTCTCAATTCTCTCTCTGGTGATAAGCTTCAAGCCTCCTTTCGATGTGTGGCTATTGATGGCAAGTTTGTGGAAATTGGACGATCGGACATGGCGGAACACACGGGATTGTGCATGAACAGTTTTTTGAAAAATGTAGACTTTCTTGGAGTGGACGTCGCGAGAATTTATAATACAGTGAATCATCCTGCTATACTAAAATTAAAGGGTGGGTTGGAAAACGGGGATGTAAAACCATTAGAAAGAACTGTCTTCAATGTGGAACAAGTTGAAGATGCTTTTAGATTTATGGCAACGGGAAAGCATATGGGAAAAGTTTTAATAAAAGTGAGAGACGAGAGCGAGAACCATAAAAGTCAACTCCATTTGCTTTCCGATTCAGTTTTAGCAAACAATAAGATATCATCAACGACTTCACCTCCCGCTCAAGTTCTAGCAGTACCACACTCCTATTTCAATCACGAAAAAACGTACATAATTGCAGGAGGATTAGGAGGCTTGGGATTTGAAACTGCAACTTGGCTTGTTGAAAGAGGGGCCAAAAAGCTCACACTGGCCTCCAGATCTGGACTCACCACTGGCTACCACCAAAATTGGCTCAACTCTTGGGCAGCAAAAGGAGTTGACGTGAAAATTTTGAAAACGGATCTGTCAAATTATGACACAGCTCAAGATTTCTTTAAAAACCTGCCAGAGGATAAAAAAGTTGGTGGAATTTTTAATTCATGCCTCGTCTTAAAAGATGCTCTGATTCAGAACCAAACCATTGAAATGTTCCACGACGTTGCAGCTTCAAAAATTACTTTGACCAAGAATTTGGATAAGCTTTCCCGGGAGTTTTGTCCAGACTTGGACTATTTTGTCGTTTTCTCCAGCACTGCCTGCGGAATGGGAAATCAGGGTCAGTCCAATTACGGATTTTCAAACAGTGTCATGGAGCGCATTTGTGAGCAGCGGATCGAGGATGGACTTCATGGACTGGCGATACAGGTAACTACAAGTTTGATTTTAGCAGCAGCTTTTTTCTAATTCATTCATAGGTTTAAGAATAAAGTAAAAAATCCTCAATTCGTGACGCTTACATATCGCCTAAAACGTATAGATATGCATAAGGCTCCCGATGCAAAGCAGAGTATATAGATTTGACATTTTGTCTGTATGCAGTAACAGAAGTAAAGGCGTGCAGCCATGACACATTCTGCACATAATAAACTTTTCTAAGCAGATGAAAATCTTCAGCTACAGGGCGCTGACTAGTTTAAAAATTTCTCGCTCGGGGACTCTGACTAGTTACAAATTTATCCTCTAGATGGCTAGTTGCATAATCGACCAAGAGCGTACTCAAACGGCCAGATGGGAACGACGATTCGAATGCTCTGCTTTGCATCGTACTAAAAAACAACCATATTTTTCAAATTAAAATTCAAGTTCAAGCTTTTGATTTATTCAACAGTGGGGAGTGATTGGGGAAACTGGTTTTGCAGCTGACCTGATGCAGGGTCTAGAAACGTATCAAGGAACCGTTCCTCAATCCATTGAATCCTGTTTGGAAGTTCTTGATCATGCCCTCAATCAGAACTGCCCAGTCGTCGCCTCCTACGTGTTGCATGAATCCACCTTGACGAGTGAAGCTAAAGCCGGGCTTTTACAAACATTCAGCAACATCTTTGGAATCAAAGATTTGTCCTCAATTCACCCAAGTACCAAACTAACAGACCTCGGAATGGACAGTTTGGTTGCGATTGAAATAAAACAAACACTTGAAAGACAATATGGTCTTTCGTTAGGTTCATTGGAAATTCGTAGTCTAGCCTTTGGCAGTTTACTGGCAATTGAACAAGGTACTTTCACAAGAGGAGAGGGAGGCAAGGTTAAAGACCAGGCAGGAGTTGAAAAATTAGACAAAGCATAATTTGTTGCTGCAAATGGGTACTTTTTCAACAAAGTGCAACAAAATTAAAACCAGGAAGTGGCATCCTTTCGATAAATATCCCAAATTTTTTAAATGCAGTTTTTCGTGTGATTTGGTGTGGTTTCACGTATTTTTGTTTTGAAGTGTTTATCCAATTCATTCAGGTTCAAATCAAAGTAGTAATAGTGGTAAACATAGAGAAAAACATTCCGCATCACATGCTGTAATAAACTGGAATTATAAAGATAATCGTAGTTAGTTTTAATTCATTTTCTATGTACTTGTTGCATTTATAAGAAGCTCAATTTAATTAAGCACTTAAATATTAAAACGTTTTGATAAAACTTAACAGATACAAGTAAACTAAATACAAAATATTTAATAACTGTGGGGCAGTTTTTCTCTGCATAGCTTTAATAATAATTTAATATTTATAATTTCAAGTATGAAGCACCCGCCACACGGCGGGATTGAAAAAGCCAGAGAGAGAAAACTTTATTGTCGCTTCTACAAAATCGTAGTAGCCAAAAAATGACTAAGCAATACGAACACACTTCTTAACTATTAAATACTAGTTATTACTTTTCAACAAAGTTGAAAATAAATTAAAAATCATTATTATTATTATAAACATGATTATTGTAGATTTGCACGGATCCTCTAATGACCGTGATTACTATTTCTTCTATGACTGATTTTGGTATTTTAAACCGCTTCCGAAATTCTTCAAAAAATGAGGGGATAGTTCCTCGAGCGCCGACCATTAGTCCAATGACCTCAATGTCATTGAGATCATACTGGTTCTGGAAGTATGGAATACATGGTTCATAGTGTCTCTTCTTTTCACCATCAACTTCTCCGGGCTGTTGTAGGGATTTTTCCATTCGGATTGTGGGATCAAGGATGAATGCGTTGTTGGTCCTAGGATCTGTAGCAAGGATATCAACTCTTTTGTTGTCCCCTTGTGTTGTTTCACAATGGAGTTCCACTCGTACATCATAACCAATTGAACGAAGGGCATCTGCCAAAAGTTTTACAACTTTGTTGTGACGGGCATTGCGGAATAATTCACCTCGATGGCACTTTCCCAAGACGTGAGCAAGCGTTTCTGTCTCGCTACAAAATCTGCAGCGGGTGTCGTCTTGAGATCTGCCAGGTTGGTATCTTACAGTAGTAGTTTCCGCAATCATCCGGAGCATGGTAGTAAATTCGTTACATGTGAGTCCAATTTTGTTGAATAGCCATTTGTTTGTGTATGTCACCTCTTTGAAAAGAATGACACCTCTGCCCTTGAAACTATAATTTGTCCAATTTTCAAATTCACGGTTCTTTAAAAAGTCACGAATTTTTCTAGCTGCTTTTCCTGTATAATTTTGCAATTCTAAAATAAAAGCCTGTGGAAGATTTAACTTAGTATGTATTTTTTCAAAGTCAGAGGAAAATGGTTTTAATTTTTGAATGATTGTATCTTGTGTTTTAGTCAGGATAGTGAGAGAGTTGTAATTTTGGACGTAGGCCTCCCAAGTTGCTCGAAAAACTCCGAGACCTTTGGTTTTCTTGCTACTGTAGACCATGGAGGTAGGAACAGAGCCTGGAATCATAAGAATGCCCTTGATAGTTGATCGGATCATCGTGTCAATGTCATACAAAAATGAAAGTTTCAATTTTCGAAGTGGAGCGTTTTGTAACGGGTAAACTAAAGTTGGCCAAATGTATTGGTTAAGGACACTTAGCTTTTGGTCAGGTCGGAGAACGCACGTTGAGGCAAGTGACTGGAGAGAATTTTTCAATTTGTGGATGATTTGACATTCATTTATTACTATTTCGTCTTTGAAATTTACGCCGAGATATTTAATGGTTTCTTCAGGACCAATGCTCCTTATTTCTGTACTGTTATCAATTTGCAGATTTTTCTCACAAAGAATTCCATCTTTCAAGTTGATGCACACACATTTTGTCATGTTGATGGATAGGCCAATAGATTCAAATAGAAATTTTGCGAGGTGTACTAGTTCTATAGCTGATTCGATGGAATTTGCCATTATTGTTGTGTCGACTACAAAGGAGAGACATGAAATGTATGTAGAGATTGAAGGAATGAGATAACCATATTTTTTCCTGATTTCCAATTCATCTATTTGACGGAGGATTGAGTCAATTCCAAGGTTGAAGATTGACGGTGATAAACTTGATCCTTGCATTGCTCCGCTGAGAAATCGTATATCTTTGGTTTTTCCAGCTCTCGTTTTTATTTTTGTTTTGTTATCCGTCATCATATTAAATATTAAATTTCTAAGAAGAGATGGAATGGGCTAACTCATAAGCTGCTCGAGAATTTGACGGTGACCAAGTTTATCAAACGCCATTGAAATGTCCAGGAAAACGGCACAGAATGACTTCTTATTCTTCTTTGCATCCTTCAAACACAGGTCGAGTTTTGTTGAGTTGATTAGCGTTCCCGGCTCTTTAACAAATCCCTTTTGAGATTCGGAAAATGAAATGAAATCTCGAAGTCTCTTGTCCAGGGCTTTTTCGATGACACGACGAAGGACGGAGCATATTGTGATTGGACGCCAATTTTTACTGTTGTGGATGTCACCAGCTTTGTAAATTAGCACTGTTTCGGCTTCTTTCAGTTGCTGAGGAATACAGTTCCATTTTATCATCACATTGAGGAGTTCAGCAAGAACAGCAGATAGTGGATCTTCTACACTTTTGAGAGTTCGAGGAACAATTTTGTCAGGGCCAGCTGAACTGTCTATTTTCAAACGGCGAATTGATGATTGGATTTCGTCACTGTCAAATAGCAAATTATATGACTCATTGTTGTCGATATCTAGCTGGATGGTGCCATCAATATGTGGAACGGGAAGGAAAAGGTCATTTGGTGACCCCCATCTTTGATTAAATGATTGGTGTAGGATATTCAAAGCAATTTTACATTCGGGAGTTTCATTCTGAAGGAGTTTATGGACACATTTTTTCCTCTGATTGGCAAAAAGCCACTGTTGAAGTTGGTAGTTGTAGGTATTTTGTAATCTCTTTCTTCTTCTTTTAGACAAACGTTCCGGATTTGTTATTGTTGTACTTTGATTTTTGTGTATGGGTGGTGGATTGGCATTTGTTGGTGACATGTTATTTACATTTTGTGACTCATTGGAATTGTTGGTATTATCATTATTATTTGTGATGTGATGGAAGCCGGCGTTGGTGGTACGGATTGGGTGATTGTGGAAGCTCTGGTGGATGATCGGGTCACACGTTTTTGCAAAAGCTGTGGTTGTGTCGATGGGTTTACAGCTGACGATTGGAAACTGGAATCGGGTGTGAGATTTTGCGAAATTTCATTTTTGAGATTTGAGCCTGAGGGTGATGAATCGGTTAGATTTTGTTGGCTTGATTCTATGGTCTTTGTTCTTGGCATTTTAAATATAGATAGACAATGAGGACGAGGATCAGAACAATTATTCTACGAAATGAATGAATATTGGAAAGCAAAAGTAGTATAAATCGATATGCTCGCCTTATAGTGAGCTTTGGGTATTCCAATCATTGAGATTGAAGCGCATCAATATCCACGAGAAGAACTCTCATGGATTATACCCGAAAGCTTTTTATAGAAATTACAAATTCCAGTTGTTTCCTTAGAGATAGTTATCCATCAGACCATCAAAATTTAGTAAACAAGGCAATGAAAGCCAATTTCAATTTGTCCAAAGATTCCTTTGAGAGGAATTGGTTGAGACGCCAAAACAGTGACAAGGACGTCGTAAAAGTCCAAATTGAGGCCACCACGATGTAAAGCGTGTTAGAAAACCCTTGAGTACAGAAAACTGGATGGCGACTTGGAGTTTAACATACTGAAAAAATTGATTCTTACGGAGCTCATATCGAGAGATGTTGCTCTGGCATATAACAATAATGCATATAATAAACTGCCGTAGCGTTTGATATTTGCTTTATGTAACTCGATTTATTTTTCCACTAAAGTCAAGACCACCCAAGTAAAATTAAGGCATGTCTGCAGAACATAGAGAACAGAGAATTACGAAAAACAGTTACACTTATAATTTATTCATCTTTGTTTCTCGTTCGTTCGTCATAGTTGATAAATCTAAAAATGTGGACAAAGGACTGGACTTTTGTGTGGAATATTACACTTAAACAGGACAACCCAAAAGATTCTAATGGGAATGAACTGAAATTGAGACAAGGTGACATACGATTAGTAACGAAAATTAATTTAAGACGTCAATACCTTTCAAATCTGAGAACGACGGACCATTTCGAATCCTCTGGAGCAGTTTTTCCTTTGACTTTGGGCACGGGACAAATTTCTCCGGGTCTTTGCACAATTACCAAGGCGACTGCCAGTATCAATTTCAAGAATGAGCTGCTCGAGTTGAGAAAACAGCTGGAATACCTGATGAAGAAATCTAGGGATTTCAAGAAGACTGCTGTTGAGATAAATTCGAATCAAGTGCGAGAACATGGACCGAATTTTCAGGAGACATGTTGATCCGGCTGGAGGAAGCAGATTTAAAAGAGTCAGACTTTTAACAGTTTCAAATGTCTCTCCATAACACAAAAAATTTGGAGATGTCCTTGACTCTGAATAAGTAATTTTATCATGGAAACTCAGTACATTTTGTGTTTTTGTTGTGAATTGTCAAGATAAATTACCTCGACATTCGGAAAAATCGAATTCCATACGAAAAATAAACATGGGTACAGGAGTACCTAAAGAGGGAGCGAGCTAGACGAAACGAGAGGTTATAATATTATATTGAAGT
>JAQGBH010005404.1:0-14418 GCA_034698265.1 Sminthurinus aureus | reverse complement strand
CCTATAACCTATAACATTTCGATTGTTTATCCTACAAAAACTATGATGATTGTTTTTATACCAAAACTTTATTTAAAAAAAGTCGACCATTTCAATTTATGTTGCAATAGCGTAATATCAAGCAGGTCAGATCAGCTCATCCTTATATGTTGTATTTTTTGGGAAAATGTGCAAAATTTTACAAATAATCCGTGTAAAATCTATAGTTTTGCATGGTTTTCAATCATATGTAAATATAATAGTTAATAATTAATAATGCATTCGTGTCACATTATTGAT
The DNA here is from genome assembly GCA_034698265.1 of Sminthurinus aureus. NCBI lineage: Eukaryota > Metazoa > Arthropoda > Collembola > Symphypleona > Katiannidae > Sminthurinus > Sminthurinus aureus. Next base: position 14,139 of record JAQGBH010005404.1, on the reverse strand, counting down.
ATTTTATGCATTTTACTAATGAGTGTCTAGAACTATTTTATACGTGTACATATTAATAATAATAATTAATAATATAGAATTCGTAATTAGGTGAAAATCTTTCAGAGAGAGAGAAATAGTTTGAAACGTTCTGTCACGTAAAAAAAACCTGTTACAAATTACAGTAATAATCTTAATTAATTTCCTCTTAAACATGAACATGTGTGTGTTATCCTTTCATTCAGAAGGACATATTCTATAGCATGAAAATGAGATTTGGTAGTAAAACAATGACAAAACCGTTTTTGACAATTTTATGTAAAAGAATTTGATAAAGTTCATTCGTTTTATTTATCTTTTTAAAAATTGATTTATTTTGTATTGTAATAATAATTTTCTTATTATTTATATCTTGAATAAATTAATAATTAATAAGGTAGAACACAAATTTCTGGAGTGATTTGTGTATTTTGTGCAAACCTTAAAAAATATTTATGCACTAACATACATATATATATATATATAGTAGTAATATATAAATGAAGTACTACCTTGTTACTTGTTACAAACGCACACAACGCAACGTGTGATTATATTAAAAAAAGTATTACATATTTCTTGATTTTTCTCTTGTTTTCGACTTCTAAATACGCTTTATGTCATATCGAGTAGTCAATATACCGATTCATTAAATGAGACAAAAATATACCTGGAGGTAAACAATAACTACATATTTTATTATTACTACATTTTATTACTCTTTATTATGATTCATTCCGACAATTTTTTTTTTCTCCATGTAAAATGGCAAACAAAAAAATATTATTTGCACAGGTAAATATTTTATATAATATGTTATGTATATAAATCTACAATAGATACTTTATAAATATTTTTTGTTGAACTCCTTCAAAGTATATTTCATTATACTTACACACACATGAAACGCACATCATTATATTGTAATACATGTAGAGATATAATATATTTTATACTTTTTTTATACATATATATATTTATCATAGGTTATACGTATACAAGTACGAATATATTCCGATCTTTCATTACTACTGTATATATATTATAATAACATATCGAAACGATAAATAATAATGTTTTCTAAAATTTTATAATAGTAATCTATAATATTATATTTGCTATCGAAATAATTCCTGTTTTCCCAATAAATTTCGTATTGAAGTTAGAAGAATTCAGTTTTTAGCTCTCGCTTTTCCCAAATTGTTACAATAAAATATTACACACGTATTATATTTTCGAAAAATATAGAATGTTTCAACTATCAATACAATACAATGTATATTATAATTTATGTACGATTCACATATTATATAATATCTGTTTATGAATATTCTATTGTAATTCCCCCAGAAAGAAACAAATTTAATAAAACGCCATGTTTTTTTTATATATAGCTAAATATGTTTGAATTAGTTTGAACAAATATAATATAGTGTAGTGTGAACAATAAATAATAATACAGAATATAAACAACACGATGAAAATTTGAACACAGTAAAATATAAGTAATCATAGTAGGTAGTAATAGCATCAAGAAGAAATGTTTGTATAGCATTTTTTCTTCCATACTTAAAACATTTTTATTATTCAATTTGACTTTCTAAAAAAAATCCACTCATACATAAAAATCCTTTTACTACTTGTTAATCAAACAATTATTATATAATAATCAATAATCATTATTATAAATATGAGTGGTAATATAATATATATTATATAGTAACTTGTGAAGACTATAACAAGAAGTATAAAAAAAAACAAAACTTTGATTAACAACTGTCGATACTATACTATTTCATCGAGACTAAATGATAGTAATAGTAGTTAATGTAGTTTGTAATAATAATAATAATAATTTAACTCATTTTTGTTTAAAACACATTGACCTGAAATTACTGGAAAAGTTGACTACTTAACGAGTTGAATGAGGCACGCGATGGCAGTGAAAGTTTCGCAAGTGGAATCGAAACTGGTAATGAATGAGTAGCTATATGTGCTTTGAAATAGCCCTATAAAATAAAATAAAATAAAACAAACACACAATAGTAGTACACCAGACACATTTTTTTTACTATAAACGCTACAGTATGTTACGAGTTGTGAATGAAAAGTCGATCGTGAAAATCTATTGTGATTTTAATCTAATATGTACTACATAGACAGACGATAAAATTTAATATTTCTTACCTGGTTTTTATAAGATTTGGAACAAAATTCACATTTGAACACTTCGGTTGTAGATGCTAAACGACGCTTAGCTGCTGACTGTATACAAAGCACAAGATGTAAAAAAAAACAGTACTTTAAAATCATGTAAAACTATATATATATTTTTTCAAACTTAGAGAATGATTCATCTACATTTTTATCAAAACTAACAAGTTTTCTAGGAAATTGCATCCAAATCCAAGCATGTATATATATTATATTATATTATTTATGTACAACAATTATAAACTCTTACATCAGTTTTCTTGGCGTTTGCCTTTTTGGGTGTGTTTGACAGACGCCTTTTAAATCCACGTTTCCTTTTATTAGATTTCTTTTTACCAACGACTTTCTCAGTCTCTAAAGCTGCTGCGTTCCCTGCACACTCAAATATATGTCTGTGAAGATCTGCTATTGAACTATAAAAGATTTTTGATAAAAAAGAAAGAAAAAAGTTTATTATTTAGCATGATTGAATTACAATATTATGATTCCTTTCCATTTCTTATACTAAATACTCCAAAAAAAATAGGTTATAGAACAATGTATCATTAAATTATTACAATAAAAGTAAGAATCATTAAGATATATTATGGTATTATTGTGATAGTTACCTAAAAGTTGCAGCACATTTTGTACAAGGAGGTGGACTTGTAGAAGGTGCTTTAATTTCTTCTACTGGATAATATCTGACTAAACTTGGTGGAGGATCTGCAGTCAATTCTGTGTGAGTGCAAACGACTCCTGGATGAGCTTCACCCTTGTGCATCACCATATCCCAGAATTCTTTCTCCACTTGTCCACATACCCCACATACATATTTTCGTGGAATAGACCATTCACCAGAGAATACTGGTTCTGGGAGTTGTTCTTCTTTAGGTTCTTCCGTAGGCTATATATATTACAACACACAAAAAACAACAAGTGTTACATTATTTAATGAATAGTTTTAGTTTTTTTGATTTACTATTTTCATAATAATTATTCCTATTACTAACTAACTAGTCCATGTGCAATATTATATATTATGCACATTACAAGTATGCCATTTACTTTCATTAGTCTTGTAATTTTCATGTGAAACGCAATACAGAACAGTAACTATGAAAAACAAAGGAAAAAAAAAACATTTGAACTTACAGCAGGAGGATTCGGTTTGTTACTTCGTGGAGATTTTTTATTAGGCACGAGTTTAAGATAAGATAATAATGATCTTCCATTAACTTCCTTTGGCTTAAACTTGGATCGTCTTTTATTAAGCTTCAAAAGAACTTGAGTGGCAAGATGAAGTTTATATGGAGCTTCAGGATCTTCAGGAAAGTTGTCACCATGATGTAAAAGAAAGCCATTCTTCGTACGATTTTTTCTCCGTCGATTTGGTGACTTTGTTTGTACACGACCATCCAAGTAATTTTCTAGATTTGTACGAACATTACCAGAAACCAACGAATAAAAGGAAGAGCGTCTAAGCTGCATTGAATCTGGTACATCAGGGAGACTGTCTTCAGAACCTTTGTTGTTGTTTTAAAGTATAACATGAGACATGATATTAATAGAATTATCGTATAATAATAATAATAATCACTACAATAACTATTACAACCCCTCCAGATGATTCTATATACATGTTTAAAACACTGTATATAATATTGAGTGTGAGAGGTGAGAGTGTACTTGATAGATATAAAACATAATATATAGAATGGTAGAAAAAAACAGAAGAAAGATTCACATAATATATATTTTTGAAAACAAGGAAGAAAAAGCGTAAAGAATATTATAATAACAATTAATAATTAACTACACCATAATTTGTTCATAAGTAAAAACTATAATAATAATAATAATAATAATAATAGAGCAAATGAAAAAAAAAACACGATACAACGTACATTTAAATCTACCTGGAATTGAAACCAATCCTGTCTTACTATTAGTCTCTCCATTACCAATAACTGTCGTACTGGTAGTACTTGATGATGATGACTCTCCAAAATTTATTTTTGAATCTTCACTCTTTCCTAATGAAGCAAAAAAAAGGAGAAACATACAATTACACATTTAATAAAATTTTTAAATAAATGAAAAAGTACTGCTATCGTACATGATCCACAGTAAAAAAGTAAAAGTAAACAAACAAAAAAAAACACAGAAACTTACTTAATGAATCTTCAGGTTTTATCACAAGTGAACAATTTTGATTAATGAGCTGATCTTTTGTAATAATTCCAGACTCGTTTTTCAAAACATTACTGCTACTACTACTCTTTGATAATGTACAAACTCCGTTCACTGTTGAAATTGATGCAGGAGTTAGTACATATGCTTCATCTATATTCTTTGCTGGCTCTCGTATCGTAACTGATTTATTAAATTTTGATTTCTTTACAGAAGAGGAACTTTGAGCATACGTTTCATTCTCTAAAGATTGACCACCAATTGGCACAGAAGACGAAACTGTTGAAGAAGGCATTGTACTTTCGGCTACACTAGTAACTGTCACATGGATAATATCATTATCATCAGCAATAAGTTCCTTGTCTTCTATTTCTTGAATGGTTGCAATAGTTTTTGACTTTCGTTTTCTTCCATTTGATCCTTTTCTAAATGAGAGACGATTTCTTTTTACACGTTTCTTTTTCTTGGGTTTTACAATAAGCTCAGCTTTTACAATACCGTTTAATAATTTTAATTTTTCCACTTGCTTCTTTTCAACATCTTTGTCTTGTTCACCTTCTTTTTCTTGTTCTTTCTGCTCATTCTTCTTCATTCTCTTTGCCTTCTTTTCATCATCATTATCATCATCAATAACTTGTACCTTCATTTCTTTTGAGATCCATTCCAATTGAACACATTTTGGAGCTTGCTCTGCTTTAACATTAATATTATCATAATTAGTGTTATTATTATTGATTGGTAGTTTTCGTTTTGCAACATTCGTTTTTCGACCGGTGACTACTACACTATTTACACTAAGAACACTGTCACTTGGTTCACTACTATTAACAGTACTATTACTTCTATTATCATTATTACTATTATTATTTTGTGGTTTATTATTACAACTCGGCAGTCGCCTTTTCTCAAATGTAATGTCCGGTGAAAAAGCTCTAGTTTTCTTAAACTGAATTGTTGTCACTAAGGGCTGTGCTGTAGATGTGGCATGTCCATTTATAATAAATTTACTCTTATTATTATTATTATTATTATTATTTTTCTTTTCCCAAGCTACATTTGTAGAAGTCGAACTAGATACATCATTTGTCTCACTATTTCCTTTATAATCAACAGAAATAGACATAGAATCTGGAATAGCTAATAAATTGGAAGAAGTGGTAGTAGTAGTGGTCGAGTTTGAAGTTGCTGCTGCAGGTGATTTAGTAGACAATACATTAACTTTTCTCTTTTTATTATTATTATTATTATTTACAACAGCTTCACTAATAGCATATGATACATCCGGACTTAAATTATTTACACGGTTTGTTGTTGATATTGGTGCTGTTGTTGTCGTTACATCCATTTCACCTGTAGTATCTGTATCTTCTACGTTCACTTTTAAATTAAGGACAGTATGAATATTATTATTATTATTAATACTACTAGCATCATTATTGTTTAAAGAAGAGAAGGCAAGTGAAGGTTTTTTACGTGTAGCATTCCTAGAATGTTTCCTATTTTTTGTAATTGTGGTAGTAGGATCTTCAAGTTTTGAAGGAGAAGGTTCCTTTACTTTTTTGCTCGTCTTCTTTCTACTACTATGACTCTTCTTAACTTTCTTGGTAGTACTATTTTTAACTATATCGTCCGAGATCTCTGTTGTAGTGATGATGATAGGGATTGTAGTAGGAGTTGTCGATGATGGTAGCATTGTATTTATTTCAATATTATTATTATTAGTACTATTATTGTTACATGTGGTATCTAATCCATTTTGTTTTTTAGCTTTGGACAATTGTTTTAATTTCTTTTTAAGATGAGTTTTTCTGTGAGTCAACCACGGTTTATTACGACGTTTCTTTTTTGATTTTGTATTACTATTTTGACTAACTATGTTAGAATTATTCATATTAGAATCAATAATCTGTGATGATGATGAGCAATTACTATTATCAGGCTGAAAATGAGGGAGAACAGGTTTACTTGTTGTTGTTGAAGTTTGTTTCAATTTTCCTTCATTATGAAGTAAAGGAGGTTTAGAATTTGACAATAAAGGAGAAAGTAATGAAGATGATAATTCCTCTTGAGGTGACAGTGGAGGTGGTGGAGAAGGCGAAGGTGATGCAGAGAAACTATTAATCACTTTTTCAACAGACTGATGTATTGCGCGGCTACTACTACTACTATCTGAACTTCCATTACTATTGTCCGATGAATCTTCACTTTTAATGGATGGGAGATTTGGTAATTTTGGTGTTAATTGTACTTTGGAAGCATCTCGTTTTGATGCGGAGGATGTAGAAGAAAGGCGGAAAGCATCCGAGAATTCTGTAAGGGTTATGAAAAAGGCCATCATTGTAAAATTTTTACATAGTATAATAATATAATATTACCATGTTTTATCAACTACACTACTACTTTCTATTTTCTAGTTCTTATTCTAGCACAAAAATGAATAGTAAAATGTATAATAATATATAATATGTGCACATTTGTTAAGGGATATTATAATATCTATAGATTTAGATTTCAAAAGTTGAACTTTTGCTTACGCTTTTTACTCCCATTACGTATATCATTCATTGTGAAGAAGACACAGTTTACTCCATTTTGACGAAGGCCTAAGAAAAGAAAAAAAGTTTTAGTTTAGTCAATAATGTTATATTAGTTATGATTTATGATACAAGTTACTGTATAACTCATTATATATACTTTTATGTTTTATGTACATAGTTACACCCATTATTATAACACCACATGGTTGTACTCATATGAACTTTCTCCTTTGTGTACAGGATATACGTATAATACAATAATTTTGCTGTATTTAATGGTATATACGGTATTATGTATTTTATATATATATATAGTACTTTAAACTTACGTTCTATACACGACGATACTTCATCATTGTCCTTTTGTTTCTTATTCAAGACGACACTTAATACGACTAGGTCATTTGAAGAGTTTGAGTCTCCGGATGAGCTACGACGGCGTTTATGTGGACTGGAGTTGTTACCGTCAGTAGTAGTTGATGCTACTGCGGATGTTGTCAATCCATTTTGTTTCTCTGCCGTTATCCCATCCTTTTTTACCAACAAATACATACAAATTTTATTAATTTATAATGAACATTAATCGTTTTTTAAAAAGATTTTTAGAAATAGATCATTCATAAGCAAAGAAACTTTTACCATTGCATTTCTTCTCAACAGTCTACATTACATGGATTCCAAAATTCCCTATTAGGGGTACACCCGATGAAATGTAAAAACCTTTGTAAACGTTGTATTTCAATGTAAATGTAAATTTTTCTGTTCTATTCGTGCGTCAAATTATGTCTCTTGAGATGGTCTGAAGTTGGAGCAGGTTAAATTTTACAAAATTTTACATTTACAAAAATGGAAGTGTACAACACTTTTTACAATTGTAAAAAAATCACATTTATCCTATACAAAAATTAGTCCATCACTAGAGCTAAATTTTTATGTAAAAATGTAAGAAAAAAGTCTGCACCTACACCAAAATGTAAGCTTACATAGATTTTTATATTTCATCGGGTTTCTCCCTAAATATTAAGCAATGTAAAATATAAAATGAGAACTAAAGGAAAATTATTGAAAGTATTCTTACCATTGCACTATGTTTTCCAAGTTGTTTAGAACCAAAAATATTGTTGAAATTGAAGGAAGACACCTTTTTCCCAACAACAGGAACGTCGTCTTCCTCCTTGTTATAGACGGAATTTTCCGCTAGCAATAACAAAACAAAATATATTATTACATTAATTCATTGGCGAATTTCAATAACCTTTTTTATTGGACCTTTACAAAGCCTTAAAACCTCTAAATAGCTCTATAAAACCTTTTCTTAATTTTAGTATATATACTTTCTTGCATGTCTTAAACCTATGCAATGCCAGTATAAATTACTAATTTCCCTTTATATTATAACCATAACATACAACAAAGCTTCTAATAGTGTTTCAAATTTCTTGTCCTTTGAATACGCATTATGTCACTGAATGTATAATCAATAATATAATATTATATGAATCATGTAAATCTATACCAAAGTATGAATTTTTTACATTATTATGATTCTTGATATCCAAATTTAGCACACAGTAAAACTAGATACATTTGACCTAAAATAATATATATATATAACTTTGGGACATTTTTATACTGTGCATTAGAGATCATTTATGATGTGAATCCTAAATTCTAAAATGATAGTGAACAAAAAAAATGGTGAAAAAACTTAGCCAAACAGTTCATAATTCATAAACTCGTCTTTTAAACCTTACAATATTATGATACTTCCATGTGTTGTTCTACAATCTATGTACAATAGATTATGCAAAGTTTTATCTACATAATATTTACATTATCGAGTTTCGAATACATGTATCGACAGTTTATAATTTTGTAAAATGTAGATTGTAGTATTAAGTTGTTCCTATTAGAAATATGTATTAGATGAAGAAGACTTGCATTATTTACAACATATAATACTATGTGTTCAGTGTTCAGTGGTGACAACATTGTATTTAATGATATTGAAATAGCCCAAAATAAACAAAATGAAAGGAACTATCATAATTATGTAATGACAAAAAAAGTCATTTTAGATAAAACTTTCCAATATAGCTATAGAAAGTCATTTTAGATAAAACTTTCCAATATAGCTATAGAAAGAATCTTGCAAAAAACATACATAATACATACATGCGACAGATATAAATTTTAATGAAAAGACGTTTTTTTTTTTCAAGTCATTTTACCTGCGTTACCTCTTACTTTTGTTTTAATTATTATACAGCATTTTTTATCCCTATTTCCTATTAGATGACTATGAAAACAACTATATGTATTATATTATGGTAATATTAAAAAGTTACAATCACATAACACAGGGATGACGACTAAAAAACTATTTAGGAACTTTAACACACCATAAAATATTCTACGAAAGACACTATAGAAGACGAATTTTGGATAGAGCCAACCTATTGAGATGTCTATAGTACTCTATCAAAATGCTCAACAGATACAAATATAAGTACATGGTGTATTAGATTTTATAATAATAATAATAATAACATATACTGCTACTAGCACTAAAAGCATGGTTGATGAAATTATACAGATAGATATAATATTATTATATTGTATTATGTTGTATAATATAATATTTACATACGACATACGCAGTAGAGTGCAAACGTACAATATGTATTGATGCATGTTATGACGAGCTAGTCAACAAGAATTCTATAATATTATTATACATACTGCATGTACTTATCTTGTCCTTTAAATAATGATAACATTGTTCATTAGCTCGATTTCGTTGCCAAATTAAAAGTAGTAAGTATTAAACAAACTATATAAAATATAAAGTAATGCTAAACTACTATAATATATTATATATTATACTACACAACATAATAATATTATAGTATAATAATATGTAAAACTCTTTTTCCAATGAATCCTTTTTGCTTATGAATTATGAATAGCTACTAATATTATTATGATGTGTCATCAAAAACACACTTAGAAACTCCAGAACTATATTTTCGAACTACTTATAAATATTATTATAGTATTCTTCTATCTTTTTTTAATAATAAAAACATATCTTTCACTTTTAGTAGTAGTAGTAGTACAACTACATAGTATACATGTGTGTAATAATTTTGTAGTTTTTCATCATTTTTGTATGTATCTACAAAAAACTACTAAAAATACGAGAAAAAAACTTTCATTGTCTTAACAAAGAGACAAAATTCCAATTCAGTCAAGAATATAATAGTATCTGATTATTAAACAATCAGAAAATGAAAATGATGTACCCACCTTGGTCGTATACTTTTATTTTGTCTACATGTATACAGCTATTTATATCCCAGTTATATATTATGCTTTTATAGATTATATAGGTTCGTTTGAATTGTAAATCACTAGTAAAAGTCTTCAATTTGAAGTTTGAAGGATAGGTTAAAACGCAAAGACTCGATAATTTTATAATATTATTATAATGTTATGTACACGCAGTATGTTTTAGTCCTATCAACTGATCAAAAAAAAACAAAATCCTTGATGATATTAGATATTATTGCTCTGATACTATAATAAAACAAATGTATTTGTTTAAAAAAGATTAACAAAAGCTACAATATAATGGACTATAATATTATATTATGTAATAGATTCACAGTCATTAAACCTTAAACCTATAGAATTTTTGCTTAAGGTTTGATAGAAAATTCACAACTAGTTCAAAAGACTTTTGCATATATATATATTCTCTGCTATAAAAACATTGGATGCACATCATAATTCAGAATATAAAACAAAGCGATTTAACATTTTGTATTTCTTTAGAAATGTGAATATCCTTTTCTACATTAGATATTATAGTAATAGTACTAGATCACTTTTTACTAGCAAATTTAGCATCAACACGTAATAATAATATATTATTAATTATTATGCTACTATGATTTATTAGTAAGAAAATCGTCTAATTCACACACGTGTGTACTTCATTACTATTTATTATGATCTATATAGAACACAAAAATAATATTCAAATGTCGATAAGTATCAAAAACTATCATTATTTTAGTCTTTGTGAAGAAGAAAGCTTTTAATTTCTTCATAATGCTACATGCTACATGATAGGACATGTACGTTGATCATTGATCATGTATGTACTTGCTTTCAAAAATCCAGATGACAAACTAGACTATAAATGCATAGCTTTTATAATATCATAGGTCAAAATGCTTAGACATTTAAGTATTTACTTGATTTATTTACATGGTTTGACTGGAATCAAGACTCAAGATCATGATGATAATATTATTATTTTATAGTAATCGAAAGGGACCAAAAAAGAAAGCATTTTGTGTAGCATTATGCAATACATATTTGAAATGTGCATGAAAGCATCCGAGAAAACATGAATTTATGATCCATAAACGTATATAATTGTAATACTCTATCATCTATCATAACCATAGCCATGTTTAAATATTAAACATTATAATATGCATTCAAAATTTACTAACTGTTGTATGAATTATGTGATACAAGAAAGGCTGTTTAAAATCGTTTGTTTATTCATAACAAAAGCCGTTAATGTAACTAAAAACTAAAATGCTCTTTATTATTCCCAATTTCCTGTATCAATACATTCTACATTTATATGTATTAACTACCTGTGTACATGCTTTCTCCATTAAATCAAATGATGGTAATTGTATCTAAACTAAATATTACAATAATTAAAAAAAAACTAAAATATGAGTCACTTACTTTTTGCTGAACTCAAGCCTTCCGGCATGTAGAATGATTTAAATAATTACTGTCAGTCACAATACTACTTAAATGTAATCTTCCATTATAATAAATTATGAGGGTCCAAGGGTCCAAATGCCAAGTCCCGGTTATTATAATAATACCTGGATAAGATAAATACACACAAAAATACAATGGGAAAAATTATTATAATCACACCGAAAAATAGCGACACACAAAATATAAAATATCTACGCTCAAAAATTCTCACGCATAAAAAAAAAGAAAGAACAACAGACATTGAAAAATTTTCATACGTTTGCATGAAACAAATACTAGATCATAATAAATATGTACATTATACTAATTTAACTCTACTACATTCACGATTTGCATGGTTTTAAGTATTAAATACATATCATATACATATACACAATAACTTTTTCGTTTCAATTAAAAAGAGATTATATAATTTTCCGCAAATATACCATTTTGGTATTGCTTTCATTCCGAGATATATATTATTATACACAATACATACTAAACATATTTACAATACTACTTGCAGTTGAAAAAACTAAGGAACTTTCCTACACATTGTGCAATTTTTATAGCTAGATCTTTGTAGATTTCGGATGAAAAGACTTTCATTCAGTTTAGATTTTGTTGGAATGTATATATATATAACATAATTCTTTCTATCTAAATACTATAAATACACAATAAATATATTATAGAAGCTTTTGTAGCTTTCTCCACATCTAGAAAATCGCATCTATTCCTTTTACATGGTACTCAATACATGAAAGACAAATGAACTTGATACTGATCATACATTATTATTATTATAAAATGAAGCAGATGAAAAAAATGTTACGTCAAGGAAATGATGCGTAAGATATATTTTATTATTATATACTTACAAGCTTGTTATACTCACAAGGCTGTAATAATCTTCTTCCTTCCACCTCATATCCACATAATAATCATTTACGAGGATACAGTACTAAAAAGAGCACTAATATTGTTTTAGTACTTTTAAAATAATAACTAAGAGTAGTGAGCGACGTACGATGTATTGTGTATACGGTATACGATGAACGAGAAAACAGTTAAACTATCGAGAGAATATTAGAATATATAATCATATATTATTATTATAGAAAAATAATGAAACTATAGACGAAGAAATGTTTCTCTCCCACAATCTCCCGTTGGATCACTTGGAGAAATAAATAAATAAATAAAAATATTATATTTAAGTATATTACATGGATGGAGGAGTAACTCGGATATTGGAAATTACTCTGTGTTTTTCTGTCTACAAGTTATGTACAGATAGATGTATGTGTGTTTTCGATGTTTTGGAGTAGTAGTAGGAGAAGTAATAATATTTAAGTAAAAAGTTTCAATGTTTCTCTGTGTATAATATATATTATATATGTGTGTGTGTATTTGTTAAATATCCAGTGTGTACACCAAAACCAAAACCAAGGTATCTAAGAGTCTATGCCAGTAGTTGTAGAAAGATTAAACATTAAAGGGCTGATGAATTGAAAAAGAGTGTGTGTATACTGTGTCCGGAAAACCTAGCCTAGCCAAAATTTCGGATCCAGAATAGCATTACTTCAAATGAGAAGAATCAAGCCGAGGTTACAAGATTTCCAAGTTAAAACTCACAACTTGTTCGTAGGGGAGCTACAAAACTTCAGTCTAGTTGTTCTAATCAAATTTAGCAGTTTCTACACTCTAAAATTGACAATTAAGAATCTTCTCCAGAAATCCTACATTACACATTACTATGCTTGTAAAAATATAATAATGTTGTTCATCATGACTTTATTCATGTACCTATTTGGTTATTTCCCGTAATAGATGCATTATTCAAAGGTATTTCTAAGAAACAAACTCTGCATTTGTAAAGTATATGAAATGTCATCGGTTCCTTCATAAAAACCTATAAATTCTCAAGTTAAATACATTTATGATGAATTTTGTAGTATTTAATACATGCATGCCGATCTCTATAACATATTCAATAGTACTTTGAGATTTATTACAAAGAATGAAGCTCGTATATCTTAGAATTGAGAAAAATGGGAAGGATGTGTGCTAAAAACTTTAGCTAAAATCCTGACTATATTAGAGAAGAGCACAAAACATATACAAAAGTCATTCAACCTTTTATTCAGTGCATAGTGCATACTCCATGAGCTATGTATTATGTACCATGCAGGTCGTACATGTAACATGTATTTCATTTAAACACTACACGTATTATACTCAATACTCATCCTCTACACACTAGTCACTAGTCAGCCTTTTTTCCACTAATATCCTACAATATAATTTACTCGTCTAAACTCCAAACTGTGTATACATACTACATACTGTACTGTTGCAGATGGACTATGTTGTGTAAGTAGTTCGTATTTGGTAATAT
>JAQGBH010005403.1:0-14422 GCA_034698265.1 Sminthurinus aureus | reverse complement strand
GTATGTATTTTAATATATTTTGATGATGATTAAAAACGACGAGACGATGATGAATTTTGATGATGATGATGAAGCACTTGTACTTGGAAATGTCTTTTGAATATATATTATATCTGTAATATAGGATATAGGTATGTAAGTATTATGTTTATTAGTTTTTATTTATTTATTTATTGTTATGATAATTTTAACTTTTCTGGCTCTTTTTCTCTCTCTCTCGTTTTGATAATATATTATTCCTCTCTTTTTTTTGATGGTATAATACGATTTCTGATAAAAAGTGTCTGTCGAACTTACAACTGTTTTATTATGATTTTACTATTACTATTATTCTGTTCTGAGTCAACTTTTTTTAATCAGGAATCAGGACGTTGAAGAAGAATATATATAAGTAATAATAATAATAATAATATGTGTGTACAAGTTAAAAGTTATAAGGGAACCTCTTTGCTGTCATTTCAGCAGTGAAATTTCAGTAAGTACTACTGGCCTTATGTTACTATAGTATAAAATCCATATGTACTTGTATAGTTTTATACAGTGAAGATAGACATTTCATAACATTTTTTAACTGTACACTGTGTGCAAGTCTCCTATTCTTTTACACTTGAGAAACTCCTCCTCAATTAAATCTCAGTTTTCGTGTAGACTGTATTATCTATCGATTTTCTCATATCTTCTGTCAGAGATGGCGACGAAATGTAGTCCACAAAATGATGGCTGCCATCCAAAATGTTACCCAATTTTGTCTCAAACTCCATCCAGTCATAATCAAAGTCATATTACATGTCAATCTGTACCTAATGGACAACCAAGTAATTGTGCTCCATGTGGCACAGGAATCAAAGTAAGTTTCAAAGTAATATAATTTTAAACAAACCGACTATGTTATAGTTTATGCAAAAACTAAAAGTATACCGTATACCACTTTTGTGTACTTGGGGCTATGTGGGACAAAATTATATGTAATTAGAAAAAGATTCACAATTTTTACGTTTTACAAAAAAAAAAAAAAAACATTTTTATATCACCTTTTTGACCTTGATTTTTGAGTATAATAATGATAAATAATAAATTGATATTTTTTACAGGGATTTCCTGTTTGTAGTGATCAAGAAAGTGGTTGTAAATCCTGCTATGATGTTGATACAGGTCATCAAAGACAGTGTGAATGTGCACAATGTCTACAAAAACGAAAGGAGGCATGTGGAGGATTTTGTCATCAACATACAGAAGGGAATCAATTTCAAGACTTGAGAAAGACAAGTCATGATCCAGAAGTACAAGCTATACGAGATCGAATGTCTAGTTCACAATGTGTCCGAGAAAGTTTAAAATGGTGTCCGGATGATGAATGGCTTACTTGTGTTGACAGACAATTTCGTCAATCTAAACAGGGGTTATTAGGAAAACCTGTAGTTCATTATGGTGCAGCTCAAGATTGTGATTTTCCAAAAGAAATGAGGCATGGAGTTACTTTTGAGTATCGAAATGAAGTTTGTACCATATGCAATATAGCATTGCATTGATTTTTTATTCAAACTATAATGTATTATGTATATTACCCTAAAGTCTCTATTCTTTTTCCAATTTATATATATAAGAGTATGATACAGACATAGTAGAGGACATAAATATAAATAGTAAATAGATATAAAGTACACAGAGCATAATATGTTGTACGGTTTACGGTTAGTCAACCCACAGATAAACTTTTACTTTTAGTATTTAAAATATTTAGTATAATAACGCCTTTCTCTCCTTTCTCTCGTGTTTCTTTTTTAAAGGCAGCAAAATTAGTAAATCCACCAATAAAACCATGGTCAGAACAACTTGAAACAGAATTAAAAGAAAGTGTTTATGCATCTAATCGACTTGCTCCAATTGGCCATTCTCATGATCAAACATTGAATCTACCAGCTCGAATAATACCCGAGGAGACTTTCTTTGGAAAACCAACTGATAAAGGTACTGTATACGATTTACATATATGTATGTACAATTCTGAATTCTGAATCATAAATAGTAGAGTATATATTATACAACTTACGTATTACGTATGACACATTGTGTTTTGTGGTTCAAGCTCATGCAATATGTGCATGATATATAGGGTATACAGTATACAGTATATATACAAGATAATATATGCTTCAAAAATGAAAAATTTATACATTTTACATTTTACTGAAAACTTTGTCAGATATCAGTGCGGGTATTTTGGTAAATCCTCCCAAGTCGAAGGATCAAGTGGAAGCAGAATATAATTGCTGTCGTCAGCTGTATCGTAAAACACATGGTGAATTTAAACCAGGAGAACAAGTTTGTAGAAAGTAAGAAGTGTATAATAAAAGATAAAAGTTAAAAGTATATGAAACGAAGTACTTACTTGATGAATAATGCATAATAATCCATATTGTCACACACTTTCCAGCCATTTGCATTTTAAAATTGTATAATATTTGATATTTTGTCTGCCAAATATTTATAATGAGTACAACTTTTTTTGCCATACTATATTAGCTATGATGAACCATTTCAACGTACAAATACATTCGGAATCCCAACACCATGTGACATTGCAGGAAGATATACAAAGAAAGTTTTAAGTAGCTGGAAAAGTTGTCAGCCGAATCTACCATATGTTAATAAGGCCTATGCAGATCATTTAGATCAAAGACATCCAAAGTTAGGGCTTCCACAAGACAGAAATTGTATCGGAAGAACAAAAGGACATTGGTATGTAGTATGTACTATGTACTATGAAATGTTGAATGTTGAAGTACACAGCGTAAAGTGTAAAGTATACACATGTGTGAACTTTCTCCATTATACTTTCTTTTTTGACAACGAAAAAACATATGTTTCTTTTTTATTTTTTACTTTCAAGTTTCCCCATAATGGATAATTAATGATTTATTTAATATTTTCACATAACACCTTCTTTTTGTTATACTATGTTATGTGTTATGTAATAATTATGAATGGGAACACTGATTAAGTAACATGTGATGTTTAATGTAGATATTGCATATTGTTTTTATCATTTCTGCATATTTAAAATGAAAAACAATGATACGTTTAACCTTTAATATGTGATGCAGTTTTACCTATGGAATAAAGAGTGACACAGAAAAAGAACGTCCAATCAGAGAAGTTATTTTTAATCGGTGCCCTAATCCAGGAGCGGAACGGGCTGAAAAAATTATGCGTAACTTGAAAGATTGGTTGGACAAAGTTCGAAAAGCCTTCAAGTCTCCGGCTGGTCCCGAGCTGGAAAGCTTTTATGAACATTTGCTTTCTCTTGACAAAGTTAGTCTTTTAAATTCATCCACCGCATACCATATATAAACTAGTAATAAATTCACTCATTTTTGAATGATTTTAACTTCAATTTTGTGACATGGCGATTTTCTCACGGCTTGTGTTCAATAATATTACAACTCACTGAAATTTCATTAAACTATTCTCTAGGAGTGTAATGGAACTGTGGATTGGAATAGTTTTTTAAAAGTACTCAGACATGAAAAACTTCCATGTTTACCAAATAAGGATGAATTTGTAGAAGCTCTCATGCTTGTTCAAGTTTACCATCCTCCACCTTGTGATCGTCTCAATCTTTATACTCTTATGGATTATATCAAAGGGCATGAAGATCCCATGTTCACTTTCAAAACTACAAGTTAGTACACATTATAATATATAATATATATAATACATATATTCTATATATTCATTGATTATTATTCATCTCCCTTATTTACACGGAATATGGAAATTAAGTATTTCATGGAAGCTTATATCCAAATACCTGTGTCCATGTAAATTGAAAATATATAACTATTACTGTTTTGTTTCATTTATTTTAAGCATTAAAGCCATGGTATGTTCCTTGGACTAATGGATGCACTCATTTTCGGACAACCTATTCGGATTTTGCTGCTCCATGGTGTCTTCGGGAAACTTGTTTACAACGGATAAAAAATCAACCTCCATGTGGAATTCCAAGTGTCAGGTCAGATAAAATTCCAAATAAAATGAGACAAGCCCAAGATGATACAAATTACGGATGTGACGGTGATGCTTATAGTCTAATATGGCCAAGTGTTTACACATTAAATGGAATTACTTGTCGAGATGCATTCAGAGTAATCATAACATATAAACTGAATTTTAAAAATACATGTCATATCATTTTCACGATTTATTAGGATTTAGGATACATGATACATTGTTCAATATTTACAAGTACTTGTACAATGCATACGTTTGTAGTTTGTATGTGGATCCAAACTTTATTCATTGTTCATTGTACACTATACGAATGTAAATCACTGAATGTTAGCTTTTGTACACTATTTATTACATGTTTTGGATTTTAATACTTGCTTTATTACCATACGTATAGGAATTGACTCAAGTACAAATGAAGAAAGTTTTGTGTGATGCTGCAGTTTGTATGAGTCATGAAGAATTTGATAAGGTCTGGAAAAAAGCAGAGGAAATTGATCCCACTGGCAAAGAGAAAGTTTGCTATCAAACATTTCGAGAAGCCCTTCACATTGTAAGTGCCGAACAAAAGCAAAAAACAAATTATATACGATTAATCTAGTTAAAATCTTTTCAATTTTTAATGTTAAAGCTTAAAGCTATAGAGAACCCTTTTTCTAGTTGTACATTTGTTACAGAATGCATAGTACACAGTACACATACAAGTAAAAGTTCTATGAAATGTTAAAAAGTTAAAAAAAAAAATGTTTTTTGGTTTCAGCATCGTGATGAAGAAAATAAAATGTTTGGCTATTCAGAGGAAGTCAAGATTACAGATTGCTGCCACGGACAAAACTCAAGTACTTGTGCAAATTGTCACATTCTACGATTACCAGGGACAAGTAGCAAATGTTCAACTGGCATATAATTTTTTATTCAATATGTTTTGTACACAGTTCTTCTACATCTTAGTCGTCATATTTAATAACTGTCAACAAATAAAGCAAAAACGTGTGATCTACCTACCTAATCTATTCTATGTTCTATACATGTACATTAAAGGTACTTTTCTTTATACATCATGTGAAAGCTCTAATGCCAAATGCAATGTGTTATAAAATTCTGTAAGAATATAACTCATACATATATGTATATACATATATGCACACACCGTGAACAACCAAAACTAAGAGTCCCTTAAGGCCAAATCTGGACATTTAATTTTTAAAGAGACAACAAGCTGTAGTACATGTATATATATACATACGTATATGTACATGTAGTATGAACAAGGATTTGGTCTTTTGTGGAGGCAAAAAAATTGGAGGGATTTACTACGTACATATGTACGTGAATGACAAGTTGCTGGAAGTGTGAGAACAACGAGAAGGTCCAAGAAACTGATTATTATACTGAAAATTGAAGGTTTCTAAGTGAAATAAGGAAATTTTTAATTACAAACTGTGATTGCTTTGAACTATAGTTATATAAATATTATACTATTTACTGTTTTTATAGTTAAATTGGATCAGAAAATACAGCTTCTCTTCTCAACTACTTGTTGCATTGATTCTCATTGTGTATATTTCATGCTATAGAATAGAGAATAGAGAGTGAGAGCAAGAACTCGTTGGATATTATGTAAGTACATACATACAATAATACATAATATTTTTTATACAAGTCATTTTTTGAAGGATAATAATTGTTCATGTTTCTAATAAAAGTTTATATTTTTAGTTTTTCCCCTCAATATCCAATACAAATATACAACTATTATCACAGATCTTTTCCTTTTATACTGCTACTGTCAAAATTAACTAAAATGTCCCCAAAAAGACCTTCAAAGCAACTAAATATTGATGAAATTCTTGTCAAAACTAAGAAGACCACTTCAAAAACAGCAAATCGGAAACGTGCATCCCTCGAGAATAAAGCAAACCCAGCTGACAATGCTAACAATTTTAGTCAATTTGATGAATATATTAAAGCTAAACATGCTCTTCATCTTTCCAAACCATTAACTTTACTATGTAGAGAGGAGCAAGTACAACAAGTGCGTGAATTTATTCATCAGAATATTATAAATGAAACTTCAGGAAGTTTATACATTTCGGGTGCCCCTGGAACAGGAAAAACAGCAGTTGTTCAACATGTAATTGAGGAACTTTTGAATAGTTACAATAATAGTGAGGATAAAAAAAGTGGACCAAAATTCATCAATGTTTTTATTAATTGTATGGGGATTCAAAGTCCAGCTGCTATATACAATAAAATACAGGACGTTGTGAAAGCTACTAGTAAAAATATAGATTTAAAATCAAAATTGACTAAAAGGATAACTTCCAATTCTAAAAATGCAAAACCAATGTAAGTACATTTAATATTTTTATCCTATAATATGCTATATCCTATACACATGTTACAAGTTCTATTAGTCGGTTATTATTTATTATACATTTTTTATTATCACAGAATGTTGTCTTTAAAAAGGTAATATAAAATGTTTTATTTCTTCTTGTTTTTTGTATTCAAATACAGTGTCATTGTTTTGGATGAGATGGATCAGCTGTTGAAGAGTCGTGGAACAAATGAATTTTTGTACACTTTATTTGAATGGACAAGACTTGAAGGGTCCAAGTTAACTCTTATTGGAATTGCTAATTCATTAGATCTGACTGTTCGACATTTACCTTTATTGAGTGCAACTTGCTCACCAAAATCCGCTCCATCATCATCATTAAAAACCACAACTGAATTGCATAAGAAAAATGTGAACAAAGAGTCGTCTACTCGCCAATCGTACAATTGTAAAGAGATTCAATTCACTCCATATGAACGTCCTGATATTGAAAAAATCTTGGAAAGTCGAATGAAGGAAGTTGGAAGTCAAGTATTTGATTCTACTGCAATTAAATTTGTTGCTGCTAAAGTTGCTGCGAGTACAGGAGATATGAGAAAAGCTTTAAATGCATGTCAAGCTGCTTTAGATGCACATGAAAAAAGTCAACGACCAGTATTACAAGCGACAGCCGATGACGGTATGATTTTTTGAACATTTGAAACTTAAAAACTTAATGTTTGTGTTATATTATATTATTGTAAAGTTTTATTTCTGTACTACAAAGACAAAATGGATAGTATATTATATATATTGTGTTTAATTTAATTTTAATATCCGAATATAATTTTGAAATTTTAGGTTTTAACTCTTCAAGTCCTAAAAAGGGATGGCTTTCAGAACAAAAGATTGGTATTGCAGCCATCTCCAAAATATTAGCAAGTCAAAAGGATGACAATGAGACTCCACTACAACAAAAGATTATTTTAGGGACTCTTTTAAAGATTCACAAGAACGCTAGTATGAATGCAATTTCTCCATATGATGGAGTAAAAATACCGATACCAGTTTCCAAATTTTATGATGAATATCGTAAAGTATGTACAGGAAAAGGGTTCTCTTGGATTGATCGAAGTGAACTCACATCCGTCTGTAGTCTACTAGAAGATCGTTCTCTAATTCATGTCAATGAATTAGGAAGTTCCTCAATGAGTGGTTCTCCTGGTCTCAAAAAGTCAAGAAATGGTAGTATTAAGGGTACTAATAAGACTGGAATATTTTTTGATCCACGAGCAACAGAAAAGTTGCTTCGTGATGATCCTATAGTCATTTCAATTGTTGGTTAATATATATTTTTTATACTACATTATACAATATGTCTTTCAAATGCTCTGACTTTCACGACACGCTTATTTATTATTTTTTATACTTTACATTACGAATTGGGAATTGTAAATATTTCTGCTTTATATATATGTGTATGCAAATTTCTTTTCTACTCGAAACGCAATTTTTAAATGTTTTATATTATGTTGTATCATGTTATGTTATTTGCAAAGTACGAGTTTTAATATGTTACCTGTAAATTGTAAGTAGTTTTAATTCAATTTTGGAAGTCCATGTACATAATATTTTGTATGTCACACATTTTTAGTTTTTTCAGAAGGATTTAAATTATGTTTTGAACACGCAAAAAACAGGGTGTCTTTGTAAGCCAATTTCATGTATATAAATAGCATGTATAAGTATAAATTATAAACAGGTAATATGAACCAAATCTGTTTACTGAGAAGCAGGCAGTGCCTTGTCAGCTTCTGCAATATGCGTAATGTGTATACTGTATCATTATTTATTATTTCTGACATGAAAATTTTACTTGAATTTAAAAAGTGATATTAAGACTGGTTTTTAAAAATTAAGCTTTTATAGGTTCTAGAAGGAAAAGACAATAATTTTATTATTCTACTATACTTTAAACTTGGTAACGAATGTGTACAAAAAGACTTTTGAAACCAGTATTGAAATTTAAAATGTTGACAAAAAATTATGACGCTTATTAAATAAATAATAAATTTTTGTGAAGCACTTTTGGATTACAGCAATGAAAAGTTCTTTATTTGATATCAAACATTTCAGAAAGGAAAAAAACAACCATATCATTCAATCCTGGAACCATATTTAAAATTCAAAAATGATTAAGAACGACGTAACATATATGCATATTATATAATATTTTACCTTCCATCTAGAATCAAAGTACGAGCTCGAGGTTATCGCTCTTCACTGTAACACTTGGAATTTTATCCACGGTAAGATATTGAATTCTCTCTCCAGCCGATAGAACTCCGATCCTGTAACAAGGACGTCCTTTCCATCCACAACCACCCCACCTTGTTATATTAACTAGTGCAACGTCTCCTGAAAAGTCTTCTGGAGCCGCTTTCAGTTCTACTCCTTGGAAAATATCAACACGAGAAATGGATGAACTGCAAATTCCAATAACTAGTAAAAGTACTGCAACCTAAAAATGTATCCAGAAAATTATGTGAGACCAGGTTGACATTTCTTTGTTGGATATATAGAAATGTGAAAGTTTGATATTCTATTTAAAATGTCTTATTTTTATTGATTTGAGAAATGATTGGACAGATCTAAAATCTGTATAATATTGAATTTTATGGTGCAGACCTTGAGTGCCACCATCTTAAATTTGTTGTGACTGTAGAATACACTAAAGCTTTTTGAGGCAACTTTGGATGACTTTTTTTTATGTTCAAAATGAATGTAGCCGTACAGGTTAACCGTACAAGTAAAGAGACAAGTAAGGTTTAACGAAATGTCATGAATCCCTTTTTATATAAACAGGTTCGATAAAAATAAAAAATAATACTGGTAATTATTAGAATGTCATTATGTACACATTGTAATATGCAACAGACAAATATGCTAATGACTTCGGAGTTTGGACTTGAGAAAAAATGTCTAAAATATATTTTTCTTTATATTTTGAATGCATTCTTTTAACAACGTCACGCACTACTTTAAAGTCAATTACAACCACGATAACAATAATATGTCGGATTATGCTTGCTGTATAATTTATAATAGTATATACACACAATCTTTACCATACGATTACATAAGCAAAGTTATTGCGTCTATACAATCTACATCTACTTTTCTGATTGGATGAGTGTATTGTGTGAGTTTTTTTCTCGTTGTATATATAAAGCAAACAAGACTCTATACAAATGATAAGTAACAAATTGCATGTGTATTTTGACCACAATTTCAGCTGCAACACTAATGAATACCATCATAGTATTATTATTATAGTTTATTCCGTTATACAATGGATAACTTTCACATTTGAAATATTAACATTACAGATTGTAATTTACAATGGGTAATTTTTATCAACATTTTAACGTTGGGTTATACAAAAACAACAAGTTAAAAAATATTCAGTACTTATAACTGAAGAGCGATAACTGGTAGGCAAAAATGAGGACCGTAAGTATTTTTGTCCCCCACAATGCAATATACACACTTACACAATACATACATGATCCGTTGATTCATACATGTGTAATTTGTGCAGTGTACATTCAATTTCACCAGGAATTTTCTCCCCATCTAAATTTTCTCATCCGTAGCGTATACAGTGCATAGTTATAAGCTGATTGATGAAATAGCTCCCGAACACCAATGTACAATGTGTATTAAATATCAAGCAAATTTCAGGAACGGTGTGGATAATCCTTTTGTTCTCATTTCCAATAAAATTCGCCATTCGGAGCAGCATGCCAACGTTATCTTTTTTTTCAGTGATTTTCTTTGGTCTCCAGTTTTCATAGAAGTAAACGTTTTTCCATTCTTTCAGTAACCTGGGATGTAAAAAAAAGTATATTTCATGTTTAATAACACTACAGTATTATGTACTAAAATCTTTGGTTATATGTAAGAAAAATACACAAGAATATAATATAATATATACGTATAGATTATAGATTATAGATGAGAGATTAGGTACGATGACAAAGTATAAATGTATGTATAAGGTATAATATAATAATGTTTACCATAATATCTGAAAGCCCATGGTCCTACACGGCCGCCAATAAAACCATCTTCAACGGAATACCCCATTGGTAGGAAACTCCTTCCTTGTACATTGCACGAAAACCAACAGACCAAGAGCAAAATGACAAGTACATGGAAAAAGTTGTTTCTTTCCTTTAAAATATAATAAAAATCAATAATTAATTTAAAACACTTTAGACCATCAAGAGCAAACCAAATCATACTAATATGTGTAAAAAATAAAATAGAAATAATAGAGGATGAAAATATCAAAACTTACGGAAGCAGTAGCCATATTAGACTTTTTGAAGGAGAATGTAGGAGATGAATGTTTAACGTGAGGATAAAAAAAGTTTCAGAAGTTTTGAAAATGTGTTCTTCTCTCCAATAACTTGAAATTGTAATGTCTGTTCAATGTGTCATTGTATCCTTTATATATACAAAGGAAAATGTAAATAAACAAAGACGAGTATGTGACGTAATTCACTCAACTTGAGCTCATACATATAAAAGATAAAATAGGAAACCCCAAGGATTTTTCCCAAACGCAGAATGACATCATATCTCAACCGTTTTTCAAAACCCATGTTTTTATTATCTAAACTAATAGTTTATGAATAATTGTTAAAGTTTTGGCTTTTAGCGTGTGTGTAAGATGGGAAATGTGGGAGGTCTTGATCCACAACTCGTGTCTTTTTTGCTAATTGCTAATCATTACATTTTACTCGTACATAATAATATGTTATATCGCATCGTCTTGTGTCTTATTACGAATTACGACTAAAGCCATCTGAATGCATCATTTTATTATCGTGTACCAATTACCAATGACTGGACACTGGATATCGGATATAGGTATAGGTATAGCTTCATAATTTGTTAATTTTCAAGAAAATTGCATAATACAGATGACATAAGCAAAGATGGGAACCGGAACAATGGAACCTATTGAATGAACCACTATAACCATTACTCACATAGTCTTATAGTCAAAAGTCAATGACTTAACATATAAGTATAAGTATATCTGTACATTAGGTATAAGAATTCTATAGATTATAGATTATATTGACAAGAAATTCGTGGAATATTTTCGTTGTTCCTCCCTTCCAAAATGAACTGTGCCGTAAAGTACAAGAAGAAATTTAAAAGTAAAAGTTTTCCTATTGATTCATCTGCAATCTTTTGTGAGTTTATCATTCACAATTATTATCTTGTATAAATATTAGTCCAAATATTGTGTTGTCTATTCTACAGTTCAATGAGCTGTACGACGCAGTTTGACGCATGAAAATTTTATACAATATACAGTATATTATTCTGACCAATAATGACTAAATCTGCTACCATAATTATACGCACAATTGTATTAAGTAGTGGGCTATGCTCTATGACTCACCACACACCACTACATACCTCCTGTAATTGAAAATCTACGCAGACTAGCTTTTATCTTCACTTTCCATTTCCCTGTCCTCGTATAGGTTTCCTTTCGGAAACCTATACAGAGGACGAATTAGTCCTCTGTATTATTCAATTGTTCTTAGTTCCTACACGTATCACCAATAATTGTAAATATTACATATACCGATTATTCGGAACTGCACACAACCGATGGCATCATCATATACTTCTCTAAATCACTAATTCTGTCCGTCCGCAAAGTGGTCGAAATAAAGGTCGGAAGTTTATGGTGGCGGGGTAGGGCTAGTAAGGCATAATACATATACCGAGTGCAAGAATAATTGTTGGCTTGGACAAATTTTGCAAAAAAAGGGGTTTGTAGCATGAACAATAAAAGCTGTCTTTCAGTTTTAAAGTAGTCTGACGCTAGATTCGCAAAGCAGCACAAGAAATAAACTTTTTTTTACTTAAAAATATTCCCATTATTTTTTGATCAGAAGTAATGAATTTAGCCTCCACCTCCTCTTCCTCCGCAAGTGGCGGCTCCGGTCTACAAGTAGTTATGGAGATTTTTCCAGGAAATTTCAACTGCCAAATGCATAATATATTGAATACTCAAGTGAAACCGTACACGGAAAGCGGAAAGATGAAGAGTTTTCAAGACACAAACACACACACAAACAATTTTATGCACTTATACCAATGAAAAGACAGCTTTATAGACAACGCGTAATGAAAATCGAAAATCTATTGCATAACATGAAGTCGATACTCAACTTGTCGAGATGTCACAGCACATATCAAATTAACTACGACTTGAACTGACAAGAACGAACGGAGTTTGTTTTCGATTCAATTTCGAACCAACTTTTGTAAAAAAAAAAAAAAAAGAAAGACGTAAAAAAGTTCTATAATAAAGCATCCGTTGCATAAAAAAATAGTCAGTAAAACGATTGCACCAATTCATGTTTCGTTGGAACTTTGAGCATATTTATTAAAATTACTTTTATACTTTTATTGATTTACCCCAAAGAATTTAAGTGTAAGATGTACTACACAACTACACAACTTACAACACACAACGACCAGGAAACTGGAGACATGTACTAATAATGTAACATAATATGTGAAACTATCTAGAATAACTAGTGACTCACACATCCTTAGATTATGAGAGAGAGACTTTACAAGTTTCCCGCCCTCTATGTTTAACATTGGAAATTCAAATTTAATTAATTTTTTAAAAATACTTCCAATTAAGTTAGAGACTTGAAATTTTCAGGATAGTTAGCCCTTGTACTGAAGTATATGAATATGAAATAAAGTGTAGAACCGCGAGTCACTATGAATTCTAGATAGTTTCACATATTATGTTAATCATAATAATAAAATTGTTACTATATGATTGTTCTTAATAAATTTTAGCTACGGAAACCCTGCGCTGTAAATGTTCATTATTATTTATTATGGTATGGTATGATTAAATACGTAAAAGTACTTGAATTTACATCTGTTCAAAAAATTTATAAAACATCTATATGACGATGATGATGTATGATAACGAAGTTCGCCAGTAATTACTGTACGTTCTTGACGACTATAACATATTACATAGCTTGTATAGGTAATAGGTAGTGCAGAACAGAACAAAAATAGCAAAAAATGGTCGAGTCAAATGTGGTTGATGTGAAACGACCAGTTATTTGCTGCTGCTTGGTACTCGTTTAAGAAAGATTGACATGCATTTTTTTCGACTCGTACCTAATTATAATTCATGTATTGTATGTGTGGTTGCCTGTCTAAGACTGAATCCAAGATCCTAGCTAGTCTCATTTTTGTAACAAAAAACAACAGCTACACAATGTTGAACATGAAAATGAACGACAGCTTTTTTTAAAATGAAGTAAAAAACGTGTTTGATAATTGTCTGATGTGTTGTTTTATAGAAATAATGAGAAACATTATAGTTAATAAATTGATTTCCCTCTTTTGTCAACTTATTATTTTAACTTTCATCCAGTTCAACGGTCAACGTTTAATACTGAATAGAAAGAAGAAAAATACGAGAGCAGAAAGATATACATAATAATGAATAATAATTACACTATAATACTTGTTTTCGTCTTCTGAAAATTAGGACTGTTATTTTATGTCATGCACTTACAATGTTATATAGAAGATGGCCTACGTTATACCTTAATGTAGAAGAGACAGATTTTAAATGCCACACAATAGAATTTATAAATTTATTAGAAAGCATAATAATATTTAAGTGTTTTACGTTGTACACTAGTTTATACTTCTACGTTCGTTGTCGCGTGCTATAAGTTGATGATAATGATAATAATTATCAGTAATATCTAATATCTGTTCTGTGAGGTACAGAAATTAAAAAAATAATAGCGAACAAGTTTAAAAGTGCTCTGAATTTTGAATGTGCATCTACTAAGACTATAGCAATGTTTAATTTACCGACAATAAGTATTATTACTATAGTTTAGATTATTTCCTTATTCTGATTTTGCTCGGACACCTGGTCCAAATAATGTAGTGTATAATATGGAACATGGAAAACTTGCACGATCAAACGAGAGCAGAAGCAAA
>JAQGBH010005402.1:0-14422 GCA_034698265.1 Sminthurinus aureus | reverse complement strand
TTAAATTTCAGAGTACAAGGGTCTCAAAAAAAGTACTGTACTCTGAAAAAAAGTACGTCTGGCAACTATATACATGATACAAAATGCACTCTCTTCATCCTACTGACCACTGACAGCGAGTGTTAGTTAGTACCGGTATCAAAATTATCAAGAGAGTTGAGTACTCAGGATTCAGTATTCATTATGAATCTAGAATCTGGAATCTAGTATGCATGATTATTTCTGTCTTGTGGGTGTGAGAACAAAGAACAAAAGATTTATTGTGATTGATAGTGGTTGGTTGATCTGTAATCTGTAATAATTAGTAATTCCAAATTCCAAGCATTTCAAAATTGGCCTCAACGGACAATTGGCAATGGATAATTGACAGTTGACAATCAAAATGACCCAGTTGTGTATTGTCTTACTTTATTTTCAAAGGAAATGTTACATTTCAAAAATCAACAAATTCACAAAACAAGTAATTTTAAACCTTCCTCACCGTTATGTATTGCGTATTTTTATTATGCTACGTACATTATAATGAATTAAAAATAACAGTAATTATTATAATCACTTTTAACTTTTAAAACGCTGTTATTGTTTCTAATTTTCATTTTGCATGCACCATGGAATAGAATCCGTTACTAAAACCAAAACTGTTGTCCTTGTCATTAAATTTCAATTTTCAATAAAGAGAGACGCTTACTCATCGCATCAAAAATAATGAGAAATGAATGAGTACTGAGAAAATTCTAGGAATGTTGGTTATTTCTTTCTTTCATTGACTTGGTGCAAAGTACAAAGTCAATGATCTTTCCGAGAAGAAGACATCAAAAATCAAAATCAAAATGTACCCACCAGTTACAAGTCCTTACATCGGACATCATACATTGAAATTCGGGATTCAAGACAACATAACATTTGTACGTGTAGGCTAAAGGCCAGATACTAGATAGAGATAGGAATTGATTACCCTTTCTTTGCGCCTTTCACCAAAGTATCTTCAATCTGAAGACGAAATCGATAGACTTTTTCATCTTTTAAGATATCAATTCACTGTATAATGTATCGTGTATAAAGTTCATTTACATCTTTTATGTGCAATGTGTATTGTGTATGGATTATGGATGCGTATAATAATCATTTTTATTGAATAATTCAACAAGGATATTATGCAGACAAAAGCACAATAAATTTGATACGACTTTGGCTTTTATGCGCTCATAAATATATCCTTTTATGGGTAATGGATCGTTGTACATTCTACATCTAGTCAACATGTCTACTATTTTCTTGTGTAAAACATCCTGAAAATTCTCTATAGTTCGTCAACCATCAGTCATCAGTCATCACCGTGTAATCACTCTGCACTCTGAATTCTGTATTCCATAATACATTATATTCTGCCACTTTATACTTTTGCAGCTACATATTTGCATCTGCATTTGGAATTTGGAGATATATTATTATTCATTTATTGATTATTGATCAAATATCAAATACCGTCAGAAATTCCCAGCTTCAAACTACTTCACTTTTTATGCATACCTAATATCTAGATTTTAGATGTGTACAAGATTCAAAAAATTCCTCGAATCTCGAATTATAACAAGATCAAGTGATTTGACATTTGACATTTGAAATTCAAATTGTAAATTGAAAACTGATACGAAAATTCATTTAAATTGCCGACTGTCGATTGTCGATTTTCTCCGGTAAACCACTAACAAATAAAACCCACTATAAAACGGCAATGAAAAACTACTTACTTATTTACTGATTGAATTTCATAGACCACAGACCGCAGCGCCATAGCTTCTAACTTTTCTGACAATGAGTCATGGAGGTTTAAAATGGAGAAATAATGTGCAAATCAGAGTAGTTATGAATCCATTTCAAATCCGTGAAAAATCTCAAGTCTCAGGTGTCAAGCATCTTTATCATGTGTAATGTATAATCTAGTGTAGAATAATAATGAAAAGTTTACATTGAAATCCAAAGCCAAAGCCAAAGCATATGTATTCCATATTCCTGTGGAGTCCATGAAATGAATAAAAATAGAGGGGAAAAGATGGCAGAAAATGATAAAATCAAGCAAGTGAAGAGTGAAGAGGAACCAAACAAGATTTATGTGAAAAATATTCTATATTCTATATTCTGTATTCTATATGCCTGATATAGCCAAGATTTGGATTAGGATTTGGATTGGTATTGAAAAGTGTGATGTAAAATGTAGAATGTAGAATGTACAGTAGGAGAGGGAAAATAAAAAAGATTAGGATGATGATAAAGATAGAAAAAATGTAGAAGACAGAAGAAGAAAATAAATTCTGTTCATTTATTGAGTGACTGAGTTCTGAGTTCCGAGTTTGCTGTGTAAGAAGTAGGAAGGAAGAAGAAGAAGAGGAGGAAAGAACAGAAAACTGAATGTGAAAGGGGTACGCTAGTACTTAATGAAGCGGAGACATGATTTTTTTCTCTCTTTTCCTTTTTCTTTTTGTACTTTACTCTTCGTCGTGCCTTAGAAAGTGTTTTATATGTATGTTTGTGCGTGTTGGATGTTGGATGTTGGATGCTGGAGCAATTACAAGAGGTAAGTGATCCATGAAAAAAATGTTGAATTTTGAGGAAAGGATAAATTGATTGATGATTTGGAACGTTGACATTCTCATTATTAATCCTTCTACATTCTACATTCTACAACCACCACAACTCAACTCAACTCTAGTCTGATCACTTTATTTATACTTTATACTGGAAAGAGGAAGATGATGGCGACAAACATTCACATGCGGATACTTATAAACTACTACAAACTATACACCTTATATCTTATGTAACTTTGTAATATGTGTCCTTGTGTTTTTGGCTTGTATATCTTACGTCTAAACTCTAAACATATGGATTATGGGTGTACGTTTATTACATTTATGTATGACGTAGCAACTATGACTCGTGTGGAAAATGAACCAACTTCAACCACAGCCATTACGATTCAATAGAGGAATTTCATCCTTTATATAATTACATAGGAATTTTATAGGAGTAAAAGAAGGCAATTATTATCATTATTATTTTATTACGGGGGGACAGATTGAGACAGTGGCTTCAATCGGCGGTAGTCAGTAGTCGGTTGTAGCTCTCTGTTCCTACATCCTACATCATTACTCTATTAGATATTAGATATTAGGTACTATTAATAGCGTGTCTGTCTTTTAACAGCTTTTTCATCTCTCTCAAGCCTCGAGTCTCGAGTCTCAAGTGGATTTGTGTGTTTGTATGTGTGTGAAAAAGGGAAAAGTTGATTTGATGAGGGAATTCTCTCCCGCTCTCTCTTCATTTCTCAAAGCTCAAAGCAAATTTATTATGTGATAACTGCCTTGTAATTCACCACTGTTTATTTATTGTGATGGTGTCAGAATTCAAAATGTCTGTAGTCTGTAGTCTGTAGACTATGTACTTTACACTGTAAACTCTATTTGTATATACGTATTATTATGCATACATATATTTATTATTTATCATTCATTACCCATTCATTATAAAAGAAATAACTAATGAGTGGATATTAAAAGGACTTGTTTATGAAGATATCTGTGATGTTTAAAATATAAAATGTAGTTTGTACAAAGTACAAAGTGTTTATTTATTTAGATTCAAAATTCCAAACCAAACCATTGAGAATTGAGAATCAAGAGATAAAAAATAATAAATAATAGCAAAATGGAAAACGGTGTGCAAAAACTGGAGCCGAACCGGGAGCGTAGAAAAATAAAGAAAAAAGCAAGAATGATAGCGGATAACGGATGAAAGATCATTTATCGTGAAGGACCGGAAAACCTAAATCGGAAAAGTGTAATGTGTCCCAGTCGATTGTTTCCAGTCGCCGTCTTGTAAAGAGCAAAGATGATCTATCTTTTCCGCCAGATTACTAATTCCTGCGAGAGGAAGAGACAGACAAACAGACAGACGGACAGAGAGAGAGAGAGAAAGAGAGAGGAAAGGGGTATAGAGAGAAAGTTATCAAAATTACATTCAACATTCAATACTCAGCCGTAATAATATCTCTATCTCTCTGTCCATTATCTCTCAACATTTTGTGTGTGATGGATGATAAAGTTGTCATCAGGAGGAAGTAAAGTCCGTTCATGCCTTTATTACGATTATGATTATGAACGGACTTATTTTTTAATGTCCTTCTCTCACTACCTCTCTAGTCTCTATATTTGCCATGTCCCATTTTCGGCTTTTGGTATTCGATATTCGACCACAAAAAAATCCTTTCTGAGTTGTACATTTGGTGTAGACTGTAGATTGTAGATTTTTAGATATTAGAATCGGATTAGATTTTAGATATTAGATGAAAGAGAGAGTTGAAGAGTTGAAAATTGTAAATGATGCTCTTTTCTAACTTTCCGCTTTCTCCCACACACTCTCTCTCAAGTAGTTTTGAAAGTCATTGGGATATATTGTGATTCAAATTGAAAAACCAAAACCGAAAACGATCCGAGATTCCCTCTACACCCTAAATTGCATAAAAATACATATGAATACGCAATGAATGTCCTGTGTCTATTGTACTGTGGACTGTGGGGCATTGAGCATTGAGTAAATACTCAATGTCAATGGTTGCACATGGATTTTCTATTATGCGAAGAAAAGGGCAATGTGAAAGATTTATTTCCTATTTACTATTTTGAAGGTTGGGGCGGAACGCTGGATGTTGGATGTTGGATGGATGGATTCGATTCTTGTTGTTGTCCCCTAGTTATTTGTACATATGTATTTCTTTTTACTGTATAGCTGTTTCGTATGCTTTTCCGATTTGTCCAAAATGTATGTGTAGAATACCAAATACCAAATACCGCATATTGAATACAGCTGAGGAAGCATATAATTTTCTGTTTAGGGAAATAATAGCAAGTTTTTTATGTAGACTTACTCTTACTTTCTCTTTTTCCCATCCCTTTTGTGTCAAGTAAACAGTAAATACTAAATACAAAGTACTTAAAAGTCGATACTCCTTTACCCTATATTACCATTACATAACACATTGATTTTTGAGGTCTGGGTCACTGAAACATTTCATCTTCCGTTTAACGCTTAACGTTGGAAGTTGTACTTTTATCTACAAATAAATATTAAATAAACACACAAATATGTACAAATTTTAGGATAGCAAGATTTTTTTACCAAATGTAAATCTAAATTCATCAAATAATTTTATCAAGCAAACATTGAATACACTTACAAATCACAAGCGTTGTAGGTTGTAGGTTGTAGGCATACATATTGATTATTGATTATCGTTATCCGAGATCCGAGCATGTAGGATGTAGGATAAACAAAATTCAAAATATGTAGAAAGTAGAAAACGTCACATGAGAATTCAGTGACCAAAGAAGATTGGAGATGGAATGCAATGCATCAAGAATCAAGAATCAAGAGGATGTAAAAAACAGTGTTTTTTCTGCTTGTTGAAATAGTTTCCCTTTCCAATTTTTCGTAAGTGACATAATTCTGTTGGTAACAATAATTGTATATTATTATCATCATGTGTCTGCATGAGTGACGACAGACATGGAATGAGAGAGGAGTAGCAAAATATTTCCTTTGTTGGCGCATTTATTTAATCGTAATATCCGATTACATAAAGAGTTCAACTTCCAACTGTGTGTGGCGTAATAAGAGCCGAGATAGAGAGAGAGAACGAGAAAAGCTAAGCCGAATGAACCTCATTCATTCGTCGTTCATTCGTGTATTCATTCAGAATTGAGATTTCAGAGATTGTGTATTTATGTGTAAAACCAATAAATCGGAAGAGAATTGAAATAAAATCGAGGGCACAATGCACAATGCACAATAAAGCCACCGTTTGGCCTTTGGGATAATTCCGATTCCATTCTTGACTCTTGACTTTCGATTCTTGAATCTTGTTGTTGTCATAATACAATATGTATCTAGTATCGAGTATCTAGCTGCTTGGGACTTGTGAATCTGCTTGTACATTGTACATTGTACAATGAAAACGAAGAATGACGAATAAATGCTCTTTTTTGAATCTGTCTGCATGTTTCTGTTACGAACGTCGATTTCAAAAGTGGAGTACAAATAGCAAGTACAGTATGTACAATGTACGATATGGACCAAAGTCAAACAAATACTCATGTACCATACAGAAGCAATCTCTGTCATATCTCTCTTGTCTGTAGTTATATAATATTATATAATAATGTTGTAGTAGGTACTTTTTTCTATTCTTTTTTTGAATCACGTTCAAAATTCAAAAGGGCAAAACGGTGTTGCAGAATCCCTATGTAATATGTAAGCATTTCGTATAGCCCTTCATAATAATAATGGCGATGATGATGGTGATATCTGTACTGCTATTGAAACGAGCTCAGAACTCAAAGCTCAAAGTTGATCTGTTGATCTTCATCCTCTCATCTCTCATCTCCCATTTCCAATCTCTCATGATCCTTTCCTGTACAGCTGTCAATCACCGCTTACCGCTTACTCTTGTACTTTGTACATTGTACATATTGCATTTATTTGAAAAGGAGAAAAAGTTTACACACATCATCTCACTTTTGACTCTTGACTCTTGATTTTTGACTCAATGTAACCATTAAACTCAACACTCAACACTCAGCTCAACAAACAAACACAAACAAATGGTGATGATGCATAACGAGAATATAAAACAGTCAACGGTGTATAATGGTTAATATTTAACCAAACCAAACCAAGCCAAACCAAACCATATAAAGGGAATTGCTCCCATTCCATTTTATTTCACCAGCTACAGTCAACAGTCAACAGTAGTTTAGCTTCATAAAATCAGATCATTGTTTTGAACTTTGAATTTTGAATCTCTAGGATCTCTTGGATCTAGGATGAACCTTATGGATTATGCCATTCGCATTCAGCATTCAGACAGGGTAATTGAAAAAGAAATTAAACCCACAGCCCACAGTTGGCCCTTTTTGAATTCAACTTGATAGTGCAATTTCCCAATTAAAGTTTTGAAGGTTCCAACGTCCATCTTCCATCCTTTCAGTAGTATCAAACTTCGTACTCCATACGTCATACTACATGGAAATTATACACAATTTGTAATTTGTAGTCGAGATCATCAAGACTATAGAATATAGAATCTAGAATAGAACAGAAACAAGTACAACGCCCAAAATAAAACATAAATAGGTCTTTTTATGTGCTCTATGGTCTCAAACCTGAATTAGAAAACCTATAAAATGACTCGAGACTCAAGACGCAAGACTCAACCCTTTCAGGTACCATTTTTTGTTCATTTATCTGAAATTTTAAAAACTAACCATAAGAACCAGACATCATCATCAGACAATCAAGAAAATGAGGTAAAAGTAGTCGATTAGCCTTTTTACGGAATGTTAAAATGCGTCATTCGTTCATAAAAGTGGAATTTAATATATTTAGATTCTAGAATTCTCTGACTATGAGGTCTTTGTAACAAAGTGTAACGAATATGTTACTGCGCTAAACATGTTCAACAGTAGACAATCGACAAGGCAGTACAAAGTATTAACAAAGTATAATGCACAATTTGATAAAACTTGTAGATTTTTTTCTTTAAGCTCTTTATTTTTCAGCTATTGATCAGACAGACTCAAAACTCAAATCTCAAAATGTACAGAATGCAGAGATTTGATTTCAAGCTTTACAATTTAGAGTTTAGAATTTAGATTCATTTGATATTTTTTATGACAAAATTTGAAAATGCTCTTTGCTCTTTATTCTTTATTGTATTGTGTTGTGTGTATTGTGTAGATTGAAACGATAATGATAAGTTGACGTATCAAATATAAATTCTATTTTTAAAAACACAGACTACTCTTTTTGTCGAATCTGCTGAATGCTGAATATAATATTGTATGTACTATGTTTATATCATATTTTACACATTACACATTACACAAGTAGTACAATATACAACATACAAAACACAAAACATATGAGATACATAGTACAATGCGTGTTTAAAATGTTTGAGAGGTCTCTTCCCTTCACTCTCCACACTCCGCTGTAAATAAGTAAAGCCTTTAATCGGATCAACTTTTTGAATCTTTTTCATGTCTACTTTCAACTTTCCCCATGCTCCATTCTAGTTTCTAGTTTCTATTTTCTACCTTTACTTTATTTTCGTACTTGTGTATCTAATATCTAATATTGTACATTGTACACTATAAAGCAGATAATACTACTGCTTCTCCTTGTATCATATCATATCATATCATATCATATCATAGTACCTATTATAAAGGGATGAAGCTAAAAAGTCAACTTGCTCAAGAGAATTTAAAATCTGTATCATTTTCATCAGGGATACATGGAAAAAACAAGCATATTGTAAAGTTCTGCGTTCAATGTTCAATGTTCATTGTAGTTAAACTTCTGCAAGTGTTGATGCTTGATACTTTTGATGTGTGAGGAGTGAAGAGCATTCGATTATCATCATAATGGATAATGGACAGAAAATAAAGTACAGTAAAGTAAAGTAGAGTGAGACTCGAGTCTAGAAACTAGTGCAATTTAATACTCTGTTAGAAGAAAAAAACTTTACTTATGAGTACTATTATATTATTATGCTCCGTACTATAGTTAATCCTTTTCCATTTTCCATTTTCCATTCCATCTCCAGCTCCATGCAAATATACATTGTACATGTTTGAAATTTAGACCCTGAATTCTGAATAGATCCAAGAATAGAAAGAAATCACTTTGCTCTGTGCTTCATTTTATATTTTATATTAGATAAAATGTACAGTGAAAGATGAATGAAAAGTGAAAAGTATATCCTGTTTTTCTTTCTCACTTTGATTTTTCCTCTCTCATTCTAAATTCTAATTATGCTTTTCTTTATACATTATACATAGATAGGTCTATGACTGGACTCTGGACTGTAAAATAATGAAATATTCTATCCGCATTTTCCCTTTACTTTTTAGATGGCAGTTCCAATTGCCAATTCCATGCATTATAATTTTAAAACACGTGGATTCCCAACTCCAAATTCTAATGTATCTTATGCGTCTATTTTTGGCATAGAAAAGCATCCTTTGAGTTTTTAGTATATCTGTCGTCTTTTGTCTCGTGTCTCGTGTAAATTAACGTCAAATTAATTCTCAAGCTTTAAGTATTATGAATTATGAATTATGAACAAATGGGAAATCGAGATAAATTTTAGGCGTTTATAGAAGATAAAAGATGTAGAAAGAATCAAGTTGAATAAAACTCTTTAATTCATGACAAAATAGCCAAGTTTAGAGTTTAGAGTTCCGAGTTTCGTATTATGGGCAAGAAAAAATGGAAAAGTCGCAAAAGGTTCAAAGTCGTAGTGGTAGCAGAATAAAGTACAAGTATCAACTAGCAACTAGCAACAGTATTTCAGCTCTTTTCTATACAATCCATAAAATTCTGTACTCTATAGACGAAGGACGACGGACGAAGGACGAAAGGAGTTTTTAAATGTAAGATTTTAGTTTGGTTGTTAAAGTTGGAATTTGACATTGGAATTTGGAATCTGGAAGGAGAGAAAGTGATTCCGATAGTTTTGTAAAAGGAGGTGTAACAAACAGCCAGGAAAGTGGTGAAAGAGAGTAAGTGAGTGACTGGCTGAGTGAGTGAGTGAGGGAGCAAAGAAAGAAAGTCTTCAATTGAAATTGAAATTGGTTGGCTCGGCAGTTTAGTTACAACACAGAGGTTCAAAGTCCCAACTCCCAACTTATGTACGCCTAATACTTACTGCTATTCAAAATTCAAAGAATATGCACCACAGGAATTACGAATAGATGTTGAAGCCAAAAAGCTCCAATGAAATTTGAATAGACTCAAGACTCAAGACTCATGATAAATGATTATTCCGGCTATACATAAACTATAAACTCGCTTGAAATTCACTTGCTACTCTTTGACTTTGGCTTTAAAACGAGTGCGATTGAGGATTGAGCTGTGGGCAGCGAGCTTGAGTGTAAGTTACACGCAGCACAGCACTATCCTCGACACTCGGCACTGGCAATTCAATTGTCAATCGGCAGTGAGTGAAAAAGTAGATGTAAATTGACGCACTCTGTCTCCATCTTCATTTTTACTGGGGAAGCAAAATAGTGAAAGATTTTCTATCCGCAGTCCACAGGCAATAGGCTTCTAGAACTCTTAACTCTTTTACTCTTTTAGTGGTATACCAACATCAGAAATCAGAACTCTAACAAGTAGACAATCGACAACCAACAACCGACAACCGATGCAATGACAGTGACGTCTACTGTAAATGGAAATCCTTTGAACTCTGAAGACTACTAAAAGTCTTGTTAGAATGCAATTTACAGTAGAATTTTTTCACTGTTCACTGTTCAGTGTTCAAAATTCAAAAATTGTTTTTATTCATATACTACATATTTTACATAAAGTTTGTTTAGTTTATAGTTGAGTATTGAGCACATAATTTTTAAAGCGACAACGTCGTTAAATTGAAACTGTAAACCCACAATCCGTAATTTCTGTGTACACACATTACACATGTAGAATGCATATGTGTTGTAGATTACAGAGTAAAGAGCAAACTAAGACCATCTTGATCAAGAATCAAGAATCAAGAGACAAGAGTCAAAAAATGAGGGGAAGAAGGGAAAAGGAACTGCGGAACTCTTTGTGTAAATAAGTTGTAATTTTACAATGTTAATCTGACAAAGAGAGAATTTTTAGTGGAATTTTTTTTATTTTTTCCAACACATTTCGTACAATGTATAATGTACAATGTATAGAATATAGAGGAGAGAGGAGAGAGGAGCTAGAAGAACCCACACAGAGAGGCAAAGAGTTGGATCTTGGATCGGATGTTGGACGTTTCGCATGAGAAGCGAACGCTTTTCCTTGGTTTGTTAAGTAGATTTCTATTTGTATTCAATATAAAGGGAAATGAATGTTTTTTACGCATATACACCAAAAATATTGAGAATAGGGAAATAGATTAGATACAAGGAGAAAGAAATCCACTTATGTATGTGTTATGTGTGTAGACTGTAGGCATTTACGTACTTTTGAGCATTGAGTACACATGTATATTTAGTATGTTGAAAGTTGAAAGTGTTCAATGGCCTAATAATAAGACCAAAGTCCATGCTCCTTCTGCTTCTTTTTCTTCTTCTTCTTCCTCTTCGCTGCAGTCTCCCACATCTACAATCTACATCTACGCTCTACTTTGCTTTGATTCGGTTGGGATTTTGGATACTAGATACTAGTTGTGTGCTGAGTGGACTAGTAAAAGAGAAGAGATTTATAGCCGTTAAAAGTTTTGGGTAAAAGCGTCGGAAAGTTGGTTTTGGTTTTCTCCATGCTTTTATACATTGTGAAACAAGTTTTTGCTAAACCCTCGTCTTTCTCTCTTCTTCTTCCCTCTTCGTCTTCTCCTTTTCTCTCTCACTCTCTGTTGGTCTCCATACTCCATACTCCATACTCATAAATTTACGTTAATACAATTTCCTGGGATGGAGAAAAAGGATACATTCGCATATAAGAAGAATCCGGAATCCGGACTGCTTTGAGCTTTCTATATGGCAATTATGAATTGCTCACTGTAAAAGAGAAAATTTATCTCCATTTCCTTCTTGTTCCGTCTGTCTCCTTATTCGCTCTTTATTATGTACATCTA
This sequence comes from Sminthurinus aureus, assembly GCA_034698265.1. Classification (NCBI taxonomy): domain Eukaryota; kingdom Metazoa; phylum Arthropoda; class Collembola; order Symphypleona; family Katiannidae; genus Sminthurinus; species Sminthurinus aureus. Next base: position 2,751 of record JAQGBH010005402.1, on the reverse strand, counting down.
TCTATGTACAATGTACAGATTACAGATGAAAAGCTCTATAAATGTATGCATCTATACTCTATACTCTATCCTTTGTACATAATATTAGTTGAAAAAGGATTCAAAGAACGTGATACTTGTGCATGTACAATGTACAGTGTACAATATATCTTATATCTAACAGAGATTTTGAACATGGTAATCGTTGTCGTTGTCGTTTTCGTTTTCATTTTCCTTGTGTTTGGGGTTTGGGAAAAGAAAAAGTTGTCAAGAACGATCATGGATTGAGAGCGGATATATACTTTAAAGTATGTATTATATTTTATATTATGTAGGCATCGGGAATAGGGAGACTCTATATATTCTATTTTCTATAAGGACCGACTTTTATGTTAATAATAATAACATTATTAGAGCAAATAAGTAAGTAGATTCTAGATTCTCCAGTCTATGTATTCTATATTCTATATTCTATTCCTTCTTCACGTATACAGTATGTAGCAGCATAAATAGAAAATAGAAAATAGAAGCATAGAAGCATAGGAGATATCTGAGGTACGGAGCACGGAGTCGGTGTGGTTGTGTCTATGAAGTACTCCTAGTTTCTAGTTCTCTTGTCGTGTGCGCAAATCGTTGTTCCATTAAGGAGAATGTGGCTCTTTCATATACGATACGATCCATTGGCCATAACAAATCCGCTGAGATCTTTATTCGTCCGCTTTTATTGTCCTATTAGACACAGTTGCCAACGCCATTCGAATTACCCTGTTCCCTCTCTTCTTCTTCTCTTCTTCTTCTTCTCATCTTCCCTCCAAGCTCCAAGTTTCTAACCTCAACCCCATCAATACACACACATTCATAGAATATAGAGATACTTTTACTTGTATAAACACAGAGTTTGAGGCTAATTCAACTATGTACTCACTCACTCAACTCTATTTAGTTCAATTTATAATATATCATTATTGTACAGCATTGTAGTTTGTATGCTTATACATGCTGTAAATTGTACATGTATACAACATGAGGGAAGCACCGCTTACCACGGGCATAAGTACAAAGTAAAGGCTCTAGTATTATGCACACTATGCACAATAAGTACAATATTATGAGATTCGGATCTATTTGGGGAAAGCTCAAACACACAATGACAATGACAGACCAAATACCAAATTCACCAAAATCCAAAATACGTCCGGACTTGTATCTAAATAATACTTTGTCTAAATTCTAAATTGTCTAGCTCATGTACATATATTTTCAGTATATAATAATATATTATCATATAGTGTACATTTTATGCATGTATCGTTCTCCCTTTTTGCTCAATAAATGTATTCTACTTTTATTCTGTTCCATACATGCATAAAAGTGTGTGAGTACATTTCGTATTTCATGCTAGGCAATGTAATGGTGGCGGACAGAACTATAAAATAAATAATATGATTATGTATTTACAAGGAACATCCACAATCTACAATCTGCAATCTACACTGAGAGGAACTTTAACATAATCATCATCTTTCTTTCTTTCTTTCTATTTTCTCCCTCTGTGTCCTTTGTGAAATCTCATTTTATCGCCTTTTGCCAACATAAGCACTATTTATCACCGTAAAAGAGATCTCTCTCACTTGCACTCACTTATGCTTGGAGTTTGGAGTTTTGGGAGTTGGAGCTAGAAACTAGGACTGTATGTAATATGTAATATTTTATCCATTATCCATAACATAACCCCATAGTACAAACTACAAAGTATGGAGTGTTCTTTTATTCTTTTATTATCTCATAGCATCTACTTTGGTCGTACGTCTTTCTTGTTGTACTGATATGAGAAACAAGATTCATGTGATTGCGGTTAAAACTGGGCTCTTTCATCTCCGTTTTATAAAAATCCTTTCATTGAATATTGAATATACTACTTTTGTATTCTGTATATATGTATAATGTATAGTAGTATAAAATAATACACGTAAGAGTAAATTATCACAAAAACTGATTGTCATACAAGTACTTATTTACATTATCAAGAGATGTGAGATGTGTGAATAAATAGATTGTCAGTTTAGATTCTCAGCAAGATATCCAAGCACCCAATAACTATTATTTGATTTTAAGTATAACAAATTGAAATAAATTACATGTATTACGCATGCATACATGCTAATTACGTTCCTACATTTTGGTACATATACTTACACCGTGTACATTGTCAATTGACAACGATTCAATAGTTTGACCTGACATTTTTCATTATAACAGATCATTAATGTAGTGCATACATCTGTACATTGTACATACTACATACTACATGCATACTTACAGCTCTATATAAATAGAAACAATTACAAAAGCAACAAGTACAAAGTACGAGAATGCGGAACATAAATATCATTCATATGTTTTCAATATTTTCATGTAGTGAATATATTTGTGTTACTTGTAAAAATTAGAAAGGTACATTTCCTAGATTTCTATAAATTACGAGATTAAGTCTTGGAATTTGAAACAAAAAAACAAATACACTGATGAAAATTTCAGGCATTTTGTCCTAAATATGTGAATGAATCTAACTATTACAATCACAGTGTAAAGTAAAATAATATTAATCATGTACAGAATACAGAACCTTGTAGCCTTTTTTGAATATTTTTAGCCCTTTTTCTTGGAAATCTTATAATTTATAATCCTATGTGAGGACTCAAGTAGAAATAACCCCAACGGTACAAGTTTGGAATGCGAGAAATTCCAGTTTGAAGTTTCTCATTTCCTATG
>JAQGBH010005401.1:0-14423 GCA_034698265.1 Sminthurinus aureus | reverse complement strand
CCATATTGATTTGCGTAGGGCGCCATTTGTCTTTGCGTATGTCTGCGTAGGGCGCCGAAATCCTAAGACCGGCACTGCATTGGATTCTGACCTAAATTTGAACCAAAGTCCCACCAAAATGATATTGAATAATCTGGATTCATATTATTTTAAGGGCATGACTCATTTTCATATTCAATAATCAATGGTACAGATATTTAAATATTTAAATGGAAAAGCACAGCATTTTTAATCCTTAACTTTACACTTTTTTCCTGTGTGTGTCATTTGTAATTTGTAGTGTACCTTTTTGTAGCATGTTGTATAATCTATAGTCTACAATGATCACTGCCTCTGATGTATTATGTAGTCGTCTGTTCTTTGCTCTTTTTCTACTGTCTACAGTCTATACTTTATACACTACATAATATTTGTAGTCATAAAGGAATCACAAGTTCTTTCTCAACTGCAGCTTAACTTTACACTGGAACTGGAATTGGAACTGGAACTAGAGCTACTCATATTTCTTATCATAGTTTTTTACTCAAAGTATCAGCTCAAAGTTGAGTTGAACTAAAAATAGTATACAAAAATATTCAGATACTTTTCTTGTCCTTTTGACTTTTTATATTTATTTTTTATTACGCTTTCCACTTTCCCATGAAATTGAAAATTGAATAGCAAAATTCAACTCCTCGTCAAAAATATTTCATTTCTTTCTTCTTTTTAGCCCAGTCCAGTCCAGCCAAAAAGTTACCACTTGATCACAAACTATAACCTACAAAATATATTTTTTGTCCTCTACAAGTTATACAGTAAAATTCAAAAATCTAGAATCCAGAATCCAGACTCGTTAAATCCTGAAACTCTGAAATTCTGCATCAAGCCTGAAAGTGGAAAGTGGAAGAATATTTAGATTTTAGATTGTTTATGAATTTAAAGCTAAAATTTCATCATGATCACGGTAAGTTTGCCCTTTGTCTTTTGTACAGTTAAAAAATAAAATAACACATTGAATAAAAGCTATGAAATTTAAATGAAAAAAAAATTATACCAAAGCTCTAAAGGCTCAAGGCTCATGGCTTTGCTCTTTTTTGTTCTATTTTAAATGTTTCAGATATTTTATTTTGTATTTTGTATTTTCTTCTTTGACGTTGAATGACTAATAATAATTAACATAATCATATTTTATCTACAACTCTTTGCTCTAGAACCAGAGAAAAATGATGACGGCAACAAGAACTTCTCAATGGAGGCGACAGCAACCAAAGACAAAGACAAAGACAAAAGAACATCAATCGGAAGGAGAAACTTTTCAAAAGACTTGGAAATATCAGTCAAGAGTTGGAATAAAAACAAGGAAAATGAAGGATCTGGAAGAGCTCATGTTTTCGGATCAAGTCGCACTGCTGGGTTTTCAAGTCGCTTCAAATGATTTGGTGAGCGAAATTTTACACATTTCTGACAAATTCAAATTTTATTTTTTCCTTTCATGAATATATGAATTTGAAAATAAATAAATGAAGCTAAAGATTAAAGGCAAAATCATGAAATTAAATTAGTAATTTGCGGAATTAATTAATGACTCAGTTTTCTTTGGATTACTTTTGTATTTTGTTTGTAGATTCTAAAAAAGATGATGGCTGAAATGACCTTGGTTACTCTGAAAACCGCTCGTTTGGTTTCCAAGGAATGGAAAAAACTTGCAAATTTTGAACTTGAGCGCCGAAAATGTGCTCGGATGCTTTTGAAGTATGACTGGCATTCTAAGCTGAGCTCCGTTAGGAATTTGGATGACATTTCGTGGATGGAATATGATTTGAAATATTTTGGAAGCCGGACTGAGGAGGATCTGAATAAATTTGCCCGGTTTTGTGCTCATAAAATTAAAATGTTGAAACTTCCTGCGAGTGACTCCGCTTGGGATATTCTCCATGCTGGGGCTGGGAAATTCCCCAACCTTGAGATTCTCCGGTTTCATCAGTGCAGCACAACGGACTTGTCAGAGAAATTTAACAATGAATCCAGCAGGGATCTAATTCTACAAAATCTGCCAAAATTAAAAAGAATTGAAGGGGTCCTTCTTGCGGATACATCTTCATTTTCATCCAAATTTTTGGTGGATAAAGCTCATCTCATCAAATCCGCCAAGCTGAACGGTGACAGCTGGGAGACTTGTTGTTGTTGTACCGGTGACACTGCTTTGGAAAAAACCACTGCGCTTGCGCAAGGAAAACCAAAGTTGGAGAAATTTGCCATTTTGATTGACAAGATTCGACGAGATTTGATTCCGGAATTGATCCAGCAAATTGATCTGATTTTTGAATTCAGTCAAGAGTCCCTTCGAATTCTCAAAATGTCATTCCCCTTTGTTTCTCGTCTCCATTTTGAACCTCAACTTTTTCTGAAAGGTCAACTTGGCGGGAAGAGTTTTCCAAATTTAAAAACTGTCAAAATTGAGCTGGATTTTTGGATGCCCTTATATCTTCCCGATTCTCTGACACTTGACAACTTTCCTACTGACAGAGGTCAGTTGACCTCAGTGGTCAACTTGGAGCTCCAATGTCAGCATCGATATGGATCAACCCGCCAATTCCTTCCCGCGAAATGGTTTCCATGGCTCGCTATTTTGTTCCCAAATGTTCAAAACTTGACCACGGAGAACTGGAAAAACGGAGACGAGGTCCTTCGTCATGTCTTTGTAGAGTGGCCAAAGTTGACCTCTCTCGCGATCCAAGTTTTTTCTAATGATGTTGACACCTGCGTCAAAATGGACTTGGATCCGGTCTTCACCGGTCTCTCAGTAGAAAAATGTCAGGAGCTGAGAATGAATCCGGAGGAAATTGGGATTTTGACTGATAGAACATGGCCAAATCTCCAGAGTTTAAAAGGTATAGAAAATACAAAAGCTCTTTTAATTTTCCCTTGTTTATTTTTTCAATGTTAATTTTGTACTCGTTTTCCGCTCATTAATTCACATTTGCTATTCATTTATTTTTCTCGATAGAGTTAAAGCGGCTGGATATTATTTTAAACAAAAGTTGGTATTATCCTCTTTGGTGTCCCGTGTCTCCCGTCAGTTTTCTTTGTGCTGTGAACTTGCGTCCCGAGTTGAAAACTACGATTCGTCTACCTGAAAAGGCGAAGGGTGAGAAAATGTCGATTTAAAATTCCAATTTCATGTTTACGTATTTCCTCATTTTCTATTGATGATTCATGTTCCTATAAATACAAGTATCAAATATGATGAAATCATGTTGTAAATAATGCTCTCCATTTTTCATTGTTTATTGTTTATTGTTCTAGATGTCCGGGAATTTTTGGAGCCTCTCGCACCCTATGCACGAATTGAGGATTTCAGTGGAACTCCCTGGAAGTTTTAAGGTCAATCCAATCCAACCCATCAGCATTTCCAATCCCATTTTGTTCTCTCTTCAAAACTCATCAAAAGCTCAAAAGCTCAAAAGCTCTCAAGTATAGAATATTATTATTATAGGGATTTTAAATGTAAATAATATTTGAACCAAACATTCCTGATTTTTTATTTCAATCCAGTACATTTGAAATTTGAAAGAGCAATTGAGATTTTTAAACGTGGATTTTAATTAAAACTTGCTACTCCAATTTTATACTTTTCAACTCCTTTGAATACTAAGACTGACAAGTGAGACTTTTCTTAGCTGTGAAAATATTACATAGTTTTTTAAACGAATCGTGCCTTTTGCTTTTTTCCTCCTGTTTTCTATTTCAAATGTGCAAATGTTTGAAACATGATGTTGTAAATCTTTAAATAATAATCCCTTTTGTAGGTTAATTTTAAAAAGCTTTTGATTTGTAATATTGATATTCAATTTTAGCATCTTTATGCAAAAAGATTAAAACAAAACTCTAATCTTTGACCACAACGATTAATTAATTTTATACAGCTTTGAACTTTGAAGTTTGGAGATCGGAGATTTTAGGTTAAGGATAGGAAAAACGAGTGTGTAATTATGTGTACTTATCTAGTTATTTACGCGTCCGTATAAAATATAAAATATTTAACATGAATTTATTAAACACTGAACAGTGCCTAAAATATTTGATGCTTCTCGCAATTGTAATTCTACTCGTAATTTATGTGTAATCAATAATGATTTAGCACTTTCGATAATAATCTGTTTTTTACACTTCGCCTTTCACCACCGAGCAAATTGTTTTACACTTTTCTATTTTCTGTCCATCTGGATTGAAAAATCTGTGTAACTAGTAACTATAACTCTAATTTTTACCCACACATTTTATATTTAACGTTCAATTTTTTAAGAAACAACAAGGGAAAATTAATCCAAATTTTCCTGAAATTAAAACTAAATCAATAATAATAATTATGCTAACATTTTCTGCGTAGTTGGTTATTTTTTGTCTGTTTGATTTTGCTCATTTAGAAAATGCATAAAACAAAACAATTTTTTAGCCGAATGCTGAGTGGACACGGGACAAGTTGCAATAAAAAACGGGCCTTAAAACTCTGATTTACTCTAAACTCTAAACCCAAATTGCATCGAAAAAACAAAGTGGAAAATGTAAAGAGGTTATCACTTGTGCAGTTTGACCTTTGACATTTAAAGTTTTGGCCTGTAAATATTTGAATTCTGGATTTTTTATTGCCAATTGCAAGCATGCAAATTTTAAACATTTTTACCTTTTTTTGTATTTGTTTTTGTACAATTTTTGAGCATAAATCTTCTTTATTGAATAATAGTAATTTTCATTGTATGGATCAGAACATGAAACGGGAATTATGAGTATTTTTTTTGCAGCTCAAGTTTGAAAAATAAAATGAACTTTGTGACCAAACACAAAACACGGCAAATGTTTTCAAAACAGTACCAATTTTTCAACCGTTCTTTTTGTGTTGCAACTTGAAAATGTGAGTCACGGAATGCAAAATAAATAGACAAAATTTGTCTCTTTACCTTTTTTAAAACGCTTTGAGTATTGAGTATTGAATGTTGAAAATGATATGGATGACTCAAGATTGTCTGGGGATTTTAGAACTTCAAATAAAGAGAAAATAGGAAAATAAGCTGGAACATTCCTTATGTTTCTTTTCTAGTTTCTTGTAGTTGGTATTGAAATTTAGAACACAGAATAATAATCCAAAATATTTCATCAAAATGGCGATTATCCGCCATTTTCTATCCTTTTTCTGCATCATGATTCAGATTATTTGTAATTGTTGTCCTTGTCATTCTGGTCTGACCTTAGAAAAATACGAGAGCGATGAGAGGAAGCAAATTGACCTTTCCCCGATCCTGTCAGATCTGCCCTTGTCTTTTATCCACCTACAAAAATTTGAGGATGATCCAAATGCCACATTTAATCTGGGAAAGATCAACGACAACGTCAAGTTCAACGTGCCCCTGATCATTGACGACATGTGGATCATCAAAACATATCATCGGCTTAGTGGACGAGTTGCCAGTCCGTCAGAGGGAAAACAAGCACAAGCTGCGTCGGCGATGGATGACGTGGAACGGAGTGAAGTCATGAACGTGATCATTGGATTGAAATATTCCGCCGTATTCAAATATGCCCGCCTCTACTTTTCACCCAAAACCTTCAATTTCAAAGGAAAAGCAAGTTTTTCATACAAAACAGAGCTGGAGATGCGCGCGGGTGGACTTTTTATACAACTTGAATTCCTTTTGTCCTTTACAAGTGTGAGATGTTCCGACCTCGTGGATCGGGTGTGCCGGTTATTTCAAGCTTTTCCGGGATACTATTTCTATGTTGAGCGGGAATATTCTGACCGTAAAATTAGACCAAAGTCAATTCTACAGTCTTTTGAAGATTTTGAAACTTCTTTCACACACGACATCCCAGTTTTTGTCCTGCCCGTAAAATACGAATATCAAAACGAATATGAGAACAGCAGAAAGGTTGCTGGTCAAAAAGATCAAAATAGTCAAAATAGTGAAAGTCCAAATGGTCTAAAAGGTCGTAATGGTCAAAGTGGTCAGCGTGGTCAAAATGACGCAGATGACCAAAACTGGCAGAATGGTCAAAAAGGTCAAAAAGGTCAAAATAGTCAAAGAGGTCAAAGTGATCAAAATGGTCTAAAAGATCAAAAAGGTCAAAACGGTCAAAGTGGTCAAAGCGTGATAAAAAATGGCTGGTACATTTGTCCAAATCCCCATATAAAGCCCAAAATAATCATAGAGTTTCACTGTCAACAAACGTCAAAATCCTCGTCCTGCACATCAAAACTGCTTGAAGCGTTTGAAATTGCCAAAAGAAAGCCGCGAAAGGTTTTGATGTATGATTGGATGTACAAACGTCGACTGCAACTTCACAGGAGTTTTCTGCTACAAGACAAAGATTACAACTCGCGCGGTCTACTGCTTACAGAAATTGTTCAGCCCTTTAACCTTAGCAGACCAATGTCCAGACCAATGTCTGGAACAGACCTTAAGCCCCAGAATATTGTCACTGGTTCTGTAAACATTATTAAAAGATCCAATCTCCACCTAACCCAAACAATCTACACTGGCATTGAACACTTTAGCTTTATCACAAGTGATGAAGTCTTCAAGGTCAAAAATGGGCTGGACATTTACACGGCCCCCTTTCAACTTGAGCTCTGGGCCACTCTTTTTTCCTCTGTTTTATTCTCAGCCATTTTCCTCATCCTCATCCGCGCCCTCTACACTGTGTTTTCCATGTTTTCTGTAAGAATGGAAAGTGTAACAAATGACAACGACAACAGCGCCATCTATCGTTGTCGTCTTGCATTGGCTGCATTTGATCCTCGTCTCTTAGTCGGGACTCTTTTTTGGATCCTCCGAATTTTCATCGACCAACCGAGCGATCAAATCCCATTTATATCTGGTAACAACTCCTTGAAGAAAAAGTGGATGAAAATTTATGGACTTTGGCTCCTTTTCTCCATCGTCATTTCCAATGCTTATAAAGGAATAATCAAATCCGAGTACCTCGTCAAGTATCCGTATCAAACCTCGTGGACAAATTTGACCCAAGTCTGGACTTCCAGATCCGAATCTGGATCTGATTCCCAATTTTTCATCTACTACAGCAACATTGGATATACTGGAAATAAAGCAGGCTACAGCCTTGTCAGAACAGGCCCTTTTCTGCTAAATACGTCATCTGCTGCATTGGAAGTTTCTCCTTTTGGTCCAAACCTTGCACTATTATATGGATCCTGTATGCGGCAGTGCAAGGACTATCGAGCGCCGTTCCATGAATCAGGTTGTGACAACATTGAAGATTGCAGGCAGTATGTTGATCTGGTGTATCAGCTAAATAGTCGAACACTCGTGGTACATCCAGCTCAAAATCAAATTTCCGAGTTCATTGATAGAGAAATCCAGCTGGAAAAATGGGCCCAAAAGAAGGGTGTCAAAAAGAACCAAACTGCACTTGTCTTCTTATCCAGCGAATGGGAATATTTTTGGCAGGTTTATAAAAGAAAGATGGATCAAAATCCCGCCCTCAAATTTGCCCATAATCACAAGTCCAATGAGCAGGAAATGGACCAATCGTATAAGAAAATGACGGGTCATGACATCATTGACAGGTTTGGAGAACATACCCCAGGGCTGATTCATCGGAGAGCCGCCATTATTTTTCACAGTGGGATTTATGCATTTTGGGCCAGTTGGCAGAAACGGCGAGATGTGGCAGAGAAAATCGATCCGGATTTCTATGACACTGAAACGAGAGGAAATTACAAACAACTTTCCTTCAAAGACAGTGACATTGAACTGGTTTTCTATGTATTTCTACTCGGTCTCACAGCGCCCTCTGTCGCCATCTTAGTTGAACTAATGATTTTTTACTTCAAAAATATTCCGGGTTTAATGATGAAAATATGGACAAGCCTCCTTAGTTTGAGAGACTTTGATTTCAAACGATTTTTCACCCATTTCTCTGCATTAAAATTAAATGGGTCAAAACTAAATTTCCATGGAAACCGAAACCGAAAATGAGAAAAGCAAAAAAATTCGAAATGTAACAAAAAGATTTTAGAATTATCCCTTCGTAAAACACGTACACTGTGATGATATGAAAATATTTTATTTAATATCATGCTATTTTTATCTACGTTTTTAATGAAATTATGTATGATATTTTATGTTTAATTATTTATTGATTTTAATAATAATAATGATAATACTGCATATTATATATACACATAAAATATTGTAATAATTTATAATCATAATACATAGGATTAATATTACACATTACACATTGAATATTTATATTGTATATTGTACACTGAACATTGAACATTTTACCTGTTCAGTCCTTCTAGGAATTAGACTTTGGTCCTTCCTAGAATTATAGCACTATGTTTTCCCCCAATATTATATTGTATTGTATTGCTTAAACTTGTTCGTGCTTGTTCAATAGTCACTGTGTGGAACTCCAACAATAACAATTCTTAGAAAAACTAACTTTTGAAAATCTTACTCGATTTTCCCATATAAAAGTAAGCTGTCAATTGTACACTGTAGCTCAGTCGTTATGAAACTCTCGCCCTGTAAAGAACTCTTCGTTTATTGAATAAACTCTCTACCTTTACCTTTAATTTATCTCTTCAAATCTAAAGTCTAAACTCTCTCTGCATCTTACTTCTAAGCATCTCGATTCGCCCCCTCATCTCTCTAATTTACTCACATACACGTGTTTCGGTTTTCGGTTTCAAACAATGAAAGAACTTTGACCTCAAAGCTCGCTATTTTCGGCATTGGCTTATAGCAGAACGGAGCAACCTTTTAGCGAGTGAATCGCCTATGAAAAACGCCATCAGTCCAAAAATCCAACCGACTAACAAAAGTACAAAAGGCGTGCCCAATAAACCCATTGAAAAAGGTTTGACATCGTTGGAGGTCGCAGTGGTGATAATTGAACTCAATTTTTGGTAGATGTCAGTCTCCTTTTGAATTTTTAGCCATGCTACGCCCACCTTCTTACTGTAAATGCTCAGATCTTCAAAGCTCTTTGTAAGTAGGCCCAAATCCCTGGTCCAGCCGATAATTTCGTTCATTCCGTTTAAATATCGACTGTTTTTCTGCACAAAGGGATGGACACTTGTGGAGATAGCGGATTTACTCACTGAGAACGCCGAAATGTCACTCCGCACAGAGAAATTGGTTGCAATATCAAAATGCAGGATGCCCATCCATCCAATACAAACCCTATTAGGCTCTAAAGCCTTTTTTATACAGTCCCGTTTCTTGGCGAATGGAATCAGCGCCCTCTGTTTTTTTACTTTGGTAAAGGACGGATTTTTGGAGTGTTCGAGAAACTGCTCCCACGTCCCGCCAGGAAGATGAACGTCCTTAATTTTATAACTTGAAGCAGCGAGTTGTTCAAAATCCCTCGGGATTAGCTCCATCTGTGGGACGGTGATGGCAGCCAACAAATCTTGATTGTAATATGTTGTGATTATCATACATGAAAAAATCCAAACCATCAAAAGAAATTCCATGTGATCGGGTACTCGAATAGATTGGGAAAGTAACGGAGCTAGCGCAGTGGTTAAAGCGTTGACCAGTATGGTAAGGTACGGAGTTAGATTCCCGCCTGTGGGACTTAATTTAAGGTGGAGGAAAATGGAAATAAATATAACCAGAACGGTGATGAAGAGGGCGAGCCATAGATTTTGGGTGAATGGTTTAAAAAGGGCCTTCCAGTTGACCGAAGGCTGAGGTCGCCTGCTGACGAAAACGACTGAGGCATCAAGTGCATAAGTACAGGAAGAAAAATATCGATGGCGCTGAATGTCCAGTCCCATAAAAAAATGCACATCTAAATCCCGGGACATCATTTCGCCTAAGCTACCCGGCCACGACCCATTTTGATTCTGCCGAATATTTACAGGACTCAAGTTGAAATCGAAGGTGAAGTTGAGCGCCTTGGCGCCGTTTTCGAGAATGCTGATAGACAAGCCCAAAATTTCATTGGTGGCGGTGCGCTTAAAAAAGGGAAGAAAAGGAAAGGAGGCAATCCGAATATGGCAATTTTTCAAATGATTCCGCCTAAAATTCAAAAGAAAACATTTGCACCAAAAAATTTGGGCTGCAGCTTATTTTCAACAATCAAAATTTCTTTCAAAAAATATTTTAAATGTTTACAAATTGGTACCGCTTAAAATTCAAATATTTCGCGCCTCCATCTATAAAACTCTGCAATGGCAGCCATTGAAATTCTGCAGTTTTTCCACTTTGTCCTGTTTTTACAAGTAACTCGATGCTCACTTTTGCCAAATCGGAGTAGATTCCAACTTTATAGTTGAGACTGTTCATCGCTCTGCTTTCAAAAAACCCCCCGAGGTCTTTCCTATTCTCGCTGATAAAAATGTAGAGGTTGTTGTTTGAGGGAAATTCATTTTGAAATTTATTTTCCAGCCAATTACTTGACTCTCCGTTCAGTAGAAATACTTGATTTTCACAGTGACTCAAATGTCTTGAGCTCGTCGGAGCCAAAGAGGCGAATGAACTATCTTGTGGAGTTTTCACTGAAATTTTCTTGTTTTTCTCTTCTGTGAAGATGATCAAAGGATAAAACATTGATTCAAAGTGCATGGAATTTTGATCAATTCTGTCGTCGACACTCAAAACTGTTTGATTGCACTTTAGACTTTGGAGAAGATGAATTTTCAAGGGACAAATTCGAGCAAAATCCGAATCCAAATTGATCAGACTAGAAATTGCACTCGTTTCTTTATTCAAAATGGAATTCAATTCAAGTTTTTCAGGAGGTTTAGTGAACGTTAAAGACATGGAATTTGTGGGAAAATGGATAAAATATTCAAAGAAAATGAATGAAAAGAAAAGGGAGAGCGAAAACGGAAATTTTGCTACCATTTTTACAACACAATGTTTTATAAAAAGGCTGGATTTCTATTCCATTTGATATAATTGGATCAGCGCAGTTTGCCGTTGTTTCAGTAATTTCATAATTCCGGACATGGGATGTATAAATTGCAGTACCATTAATTCGCCGACAGTAGACAAACAGAAACAGGAACATGAAAGTGTTATTACCGCAAGTCGGAGGTTGCTTTGTGCGCTTGTAAGAACCTTTAATAACAAGAAAACGAGAAAATTGGAGTCTGGACATGTTGCCAATTAAATACACGTAAGCAAATTACAAGTACAATTTTCTTGACACAAATGGCCAAGTTCAACGTCCACTCTTTTCTCAAAATCCTCGGGTTTTGTCAATTTGATTTGAATTTATCAATAGATTTTCTATACATTATCTCCACAATTTGTATTGTTCCAAATGGTGGCAAAACATACATGCACGGAAACTTCAAGTAGAAAAACATGTAAAACTCAAATAATGTCTGGACTCCAGACTTCAAACTCTGGACTGTAAATAGTTCCAACAGAGGGGACAAGTCAGCATAAAAAAATGCAAAAGGAAATGAAATGAAACTACGCTCATGATAGGCAATTAAAAAAGTATACTGATTTTTGATCTTTGAATCAAAAACCGTAAAGACAAACGTCAGGATGATTGACTTTAAAATTTGTTTTTGTTTTACTGATATAAAACACAAGTTTTTTATTACAGTTTGTCACTTGATCCTTCTCTTTTTTATTTGTCTTTTATTTCCATGTTTTTCAAGTTTCAACCGCTAAAACTGGTTTAAAATGAGCGCCGCTACTTCGGCTTGCTCTTTTACTCAATTGGTCTGCAAATGTGTAAACCTCAAATAACTTGGGTGACGCAGCAGTAGGTGGAAGCACAGAGTCATTGGCATCGTACTGCGTATTTGGCGCTTGCTGTTTTGGCGGGAAAATGTTTATGTAGATTTTAGCAAGAAAAGCCGTAATAACGACGTTAGTTGCAAAGTCTTCCAGATTCTGGGAAATTTTTTCGAGAAGACGATCCACATCTTTTTCCTGTGTGAAATCCAAATCAAAACAGAAACATCAACATCGGACAGTGAATATTGGGACATTTCAAAGTTATAGTCTAAAATATAAAGTATGCTACAAAAATATCCGCTGCGGCGCCATCTACTAATTTAGCGAATCAAAAGACTTTTACTTTGATCTAGAATCTAAAACCTAGAATCTAGAATCTAGGATGAAAATTACACCAACCTTTTCCGTGTAGTAACGAAGGTAATAAAGGATCATGCTGAAAACGTAGTCAACTGAAAGAGACAGACAAAGATGGTAATTTTAATAACACTGAAATCTGGTTCCCATGACAACGAGTAGATTTTTTGTCATTTATGAATGGACAATTGAGAATCCAGGCAACAGAGTAAATTTTAGTTTGATTTTTGATTTCTAGTTTTTGTATCTGTGGGCCCTTACAAAATGCAAACTGGAAGAGAAATTGGATCGTCTCATTTTCCGAGGGGAGGAAAAGGCCCACAATTATTATGACTAAGACGCCAACCAACGATGCACCCTAGGACCAAACAAAGCAATAAAACGGATCAAACGGATTAAATCTGCCTTAAAAATCAGTGGACGTTTTTCAAGTAATTAAAGTGATTCAGGTGATTGTTCCGATGCTCCGAGTTGTTGTTTGTTCAAGTTACTTTGGCAAAAATTGGTAGAAGGTCATTCCCAGATTTTAGGTCATTCTTTTCCGTTGTTTCCGTCACTTCTCTTTTGGAAAGGAAATGGGGGTGCTCTGAGTGAATCTCTGTTCCCCGTCCTTGAATTTGAAGGGGCGAGGAGTTTCCACTCCGACTTTCCTTTAAAATTTGGCTGCTCCGACCTGAAATCTCGGGTTTTTTCCAACCATTGTTTTCAGCCTGGAATCACAAACAAAAACAAAAACAGACGCAGACACAGTGACACGTTTGGCGGATTTAAAAATCAATTTTGAAGGGTATAAAATAAAATAGAAAGGATAAAACGGACATTAAATGGGAACAAACCTGGAGATTAAATGGACCCACGCTTAGAAAATACAATAATTTTGTAATCACTCCCTGCATTTTTAAGCCGTAGTTTCCGTTTAATTTTCGTGCTGGAGTTTGGAGTTTGGAGTCTCGAGTTTGGGGTCTGGAGAAGATTGCTGCACTTTGCACTTTACGCTTCACAGACGCTTGAAATTTGAGATGATTGAATGACGGACGATGGAGCGAAGGGCAACTTTATGTAGCAAACTTGCGGTAGTATAATAAGACGAAAATAGTTTTGTTTTCCAAACTCCAAACCAAACCAAACCATTTGCTTTGCTAGGTCAACAACCGACCTTGGCATCTGTGAGTTTTACCTTAAATTTTCCTTGAGGCTTGAGACTTAAGACGTCAACAACGTACGAAATATCTAAAATGTTTTGTACTGCCTTTCAAAGCTGAAATGAAAATTCTTTGTCTGTACAAATAAAGAAGAATTTTTGTTTTTTATGCACAAAAGCTGCTCATTTCCTTAATTTTTTTGTTAGCAAAACGGCTAATTTTAACAGTTTTTAATGCTGCAAAATAGACGTGAATAAAGTCTCATTAAAGCCCTTTTCCCGAATTGTGCGTCCCATTTTTCGTCATTTGCACCCATTTTGGATTTTTGTCCCCCTTTTCTCGATTTTAGCACCCATTTTGGAAACTGCAACACTTATTTTGGTTTTATGCACAGGCCTTGTCATTTCGTAGGCCTTGCTTTGGCACTAGTTTATGTCTTTAGCTTTTCTCGTTTTTACTTAGCCAATCAAATTTATGTCAATTCGAATGTTTCATCCACTCTTTTATTTTGACGATGGACGATGGATTTTGAAAGCGTTGCATGTTTCTGGTATAACGGAAAATAGAAATTGGCGTGACTCCATGTAAACCAAAAATCCCTAAATTAATGTGTATTTCCAATTTTGATACTTAATGCTTGAACATAGGCTCACATTTTCAAATGTCGTCAACGAGACATTTGAGCTGCAAAAGCTTACGTGGTGTTATCAATTTTAGTGCTCCGACTTCAATACAAAAATCGAAACAAGTTTTGTAAAAAAAAGTCAGTCAGACGCTAAATATTTTTTACTCCTTATATTTTGTTGACTGTGTGACTAACGTAACACAGTCAAATCGAACCATAAAAGATAAAAAACCAACACGTAAAGGACCAGTCCGGATTTTGGGCTAAATCGAGATGCTAGATGAGACCCATACCAAAAGATGTGTAATAATATGGGTAATTCAGTGGTACAAACCATTTGTCCGAATTTGATGGGCCAGCCGAGAAATCGGGATTTTGCTGTCCCGGGTAACCCGAATTTTAAACTTTCCTTCAAGTGGGCGAATCGCCGGCGGAGAGTCAAAAAATTTTTCCCGATCAAATCCAGACCAAACATAATCACCAAGTTCATTAGGCGTCGATTGAGCTCAAAAACGTACAAATCCGACCATTTTTCTGGATTTTACAGCATTTTCCCCGGAGCATGTTGAAAATCCAATATTTTGCAAC
>JAQGBH010005400.1:0-14429 GCA_034698265.1 Sminthurinus aureus | reverse complement strand
AAATCAAAAAGTGGTAAAATTTTTTATACAGGGCAAGGATAGGAGTCCTTGGTCTTCTTAAGTATTAGTCTAGTCTCCAATGTATGTGTAATCTTTATTTATATATATATATATACACACTTTTACCATACAAAATGTAAACTACAAACTATGTATGTACGTATTTATATAAAAATGCATGTGCTTAACGCTTATAGAGCTGAAATACTTTTGTATAACGAATTAATATTTAAGAAAACAATCACTTAGTTTTAGTTATCCCTAGTCTCTAGTTTCTCAGATCTCAAAAAATTTTCTAAGATTTTTCTATGTACGCTCCTTTGCAAGGAAATCGTATGCGGTTTTGAACTTTTGGTTCTGTTTTTATATTTGTTTCAGTGTGTGTGTGTGTGTGTACTGTATCATGTTTCCCATCCGGTTTTTATCCAGGTATATATATATCCAAATCTGTAAAGATCATTACAGGTTTCGTTTTGAAAATTCATGCAATCATTAATCTCCTGCAGCGCATTCCCGATTTCTCAATCCCTTTAATGTTATATAACCAATCATTTTTCATGAGTTAATTATGAAGTAACTGCTGAGCGCCCAAAAATGTTCTTTAGCATTGTACGTATGCGTGAAATTGCATGGAATGTTACTAAAAAAATAACTTTAAATCAAAACCTTGAGACTTCATATAAAAAATTATCAAATTCGCCAGGTGGTTCCAGACTTTTGCACCGTCGGTTTTGACCTTGTCTCACGTTTGGGTCACAGTATCCAAACTACTTGACTTGAAACACTGTGAGACGGCTCTATGAAAAGGCAATCGCATTTCCAACAACTTTGTCCCTTTGACCATGATTGAAAAGTCCTGGGGTTAACCTCGAATCCGGCGTGAATAGAAAACACGCTCCTAGTTTCAGACTTTTACTGCCAACTGTGAAGTCATTGGTAGGAAAATAGTGATGAAATGGAATGCAAATATAAAATTTTGTTTACATATATGAACCACTTTCACCCAGGAGAAAGAAAGTCCGAATTCACAATTACACCAAAAACTATACAATATTATGTACGTATAGATTTATTTAATGTTTTAACTGCATATATATAATACAATACAGAATACAGAGTAGTTGAATATTATATGTTTAAACAAGGAGGCTCGGAAGTTTTACAACATTATTATATAATAATATATTATACACTTTGAAATTATTCTACACACATAATAAACAGCATATAGAATGTAGAAATCCTCTTATACTTTGGCACTAGGTTGACATAATTGTTGCACACAGAGAACTGCTTTAATTTTTATACGTGTTATATAATGTATTCTTGATTTTGTTTCATATTTCGTAGTCGGGTAATTAATATTATTTAATAGGGGAGTACACATAATATAACATATCATATTATCATAGGAGCAAATATTGTTATCATTCATCATATATGTGTTATAATTATACACAAAATACTTTAAATTATTATGCTGAACAACATTTTGTTATTTACTCCTGTTATAAATATAAATATACACATCTTTTATAGTCTATAATCTATAACCCATACTCAATGCTGACACTGACGACTTTAAAATGCGGAATCTCCATGTATATTTATAATTTTTCGTTTCATGATTGAATATTGAATACAACATATTATTATGTTAACTACAATGTACAGTGTATAACTACATCACTACTGACACGTACAAAATACATATGTACGCAGAAAAGACATTATTACACATACTACTATAGTACTTCCTGAAATTCTAAGGCACTTTTCTCCTTTCGGAAAAAATCAAAGTCGTCCCGTGTAAGTCTTGTACGGAGAGAGATAATATATTTGATACTATACACGAAGAGATTCCATTAAATATACGTACTATAATTTCCTACACTTGTAAAGTCACTTATCATTTGTTTGTTAGTTTCATATGGTACAGACCCGATTGAAATTCAATTGTAGTATTTAAAACTGGGAAGATCTCATTGTTTTTTCACAATTATACAGGTATATAATATATATATATTAGATTGTTACTTCTTCATTCTTCTCTTTTCATTTACACAACGTAGTCAAAATGTTTGCAAACACTAAATTTTTCTCTAAAACATTCATTCAATTAATTTATATAATATAGAATATATTTATATATATATTTATATATTATGCATACAACCTGTTCTAAAAATACTCTTTATTACGCTGATTCTCTGATT
Organism: Sminthurinus aureus; assembly: GCA_034698265.1. Classification (NCBI taxonomy): domain Eukaryota; kingdom Metazoa; phylum Arthropoda; class Collembola; order Symphypleona; family Katiannidae; genus Sminthurinus; species Sminthurinus aureus. The sequence goes on along the minus strand of JAQGBH010005400.1, from coordinate 12,213 downwards.
TTTGCACTGCTGTAATTATATAATATATAACATATAAAGTTAGTATAATAACATCAGATACTCATAGTAGTATAATTATACTGTTATTAGTTATTACTGCTGCATGGTATGATAATATATAATAAATATTAAGGCAACTTCAATATTATTGTGTTCTGTTATTTGCTTGTGTTCCCTTTTAAAATATCATATATAATACATATTTTTCATACTGAGATTATAATACGGTTTATGTTGATTAAAAGTGGTCACATTGAAAACTGTGTACAACTGATTTTATACACGCGCATCAAGCATACTAAATAGATAAATATTTTACTTGCACTACGAATCAAAACTTTAAAAATAAATACTATATAATATATTATCGTTCTACAACTTTTTACTCCTAACTCAACTGTACTGACCCCTAATCTAAAATTTAGTATCATTAATTTTTTGGTAGGCTTCATATTCGTTTTGTTTTTTTTTGTTCATAATGTAAGCATTTAAAGTTCAACTTTTACTCTGTGTTTGATTTACCATAATATTTTTACAAATTATAAGATGTACACATTATGATATATGTAGTAATAATTTGAATCCCCCCAAAAAAAAACATAATTGCAATAATGAAAATTAAACCATAATATAATTGCCAACGAAGACTTATAGAAGGGAAAAAACGCTGCCTAAAAACTTTTGTTTCAGCAGCCAATACACTTTTTCTCCTATTTCCTATTTCATAATATTATAGATAATAAAGAATAAACCAACTGAATACATAAGTACAACATATTATTTAACGTACACGCGCATATACAACTCCATACAGTAAATATGTACGTAAATCTCGAAACACTGATGAATTTTGCCTTGCCTAACATTAAATACTGTACTGTATTATATATAATACAACGTACTTGTGTAGTATGTACAAATTAGATTCAATAATTTACAACATAATTACATTTTGGCTGTTGGGTACTTCATGATTCATGATAGTTAATAAAATAATAATAATAATACCTTACATATGTTATACCGAGCTGCTAAATTCTAAAACTATCATCTAAGTATGTATAAGTGATCTCGTTATTCTTATATATAACTTATAACATTGTTGTTCTTTCAAGTTCTCTCAAACCTATAATGATATAATGAATATTATTTTGTGTATTACTTTTAGTTGTTAATAAAAGAATATGAATATTATATATTATGTAATTCATACAATATCGATAGTAATAATAAATTTACATTTTCTTTGTTTCCCCGTCTGAATTAAAATTGAATAAGTTTATATATAATATATTGATGTGTGTGTATATATACTTGATAATATTATGATTTATAATGATGGGACCAATAACGTCTTATCATTTGAGAGTTTTGGTTACAAATTATTTAATCATCTTTGAGAGGCTAGAAGACTTTTAAAGCCCAACCTTAAGATTCCGATTACAAAGGACGAGTGAAATTTGCTGGAAACATTCCACGTTCTCCATTTTCCTGTAAAACACACATAAAGTAAAATGTACATGTTTATAGATTCTTTTTACTCCCTATTTCAGGAAGAGTAGAATGCAAATTACAATTTATGTAAATTAAATGCTTCTGCTTTTCAACAGCCTTTACCTTTACACCCATTAACCAGCCTTCTTCTTGTTCTTCTGGATCTTCATATTCAATTACATTAACAACTTCGCCAGCTAAAGAAATATAAGAACGAAATTTCCAGGTTTATGGTTTTTATTTCTTGGATTACAAAATTTTTACAATTGCGTATTGGTGAGATACTTTATTTTTTTTTACTCATGCAAAAATGCTTGGCAACATTTAAACATATATACATACCTTCAAATGATAATTCATCTACATCTTCTTTCTGATAGCGATAAGTTGCTCTAACTCTGTACAGAACTCCTGTGAAAATCAAAAGAAGAACAACCATCATATTAAAAAAATACATGACACTTCATTGTCATTCACACTTTTAGAAACGTATAGAATATGTTAAGCTTAGTTGCAGAATACAAAACTCTCAAGTTCACGTCAAAACACTAAACATTAAACAAAAATAAAACTCCACACATAAAACCTCTACTTGTTATTTATTTTACACAAGTAATAATAAGTACACGTACATAAACACTCTGAAGGTATATGTATGACCTAACTCTGTGTATAAAACTTTGTTTTGTTATGAAAAAGTTTAGTGTGTACTGCTTACCCGGGATTTCACTTTTTTCTGGGTCAGAACTATTGTTGTTACTGGTGTTATTCTTAGCACTATTAGAATTGGCATTGGAGTCAGTCACATCTCCATTGTTGAGAATACCATGCAAAGGAGCGGAAGAAGAAGAAGAAGGAGTCTTGTTGTTTCCAGTGGACGGAGATGAGGGCGATTCTGAATTATTAGGATTATTCGGTTTCTCATTGTTTGTTCGACTCGAGTCATTTGTTTCAGGTTCAGGTACGCTACTACTACTATCGCCGTTAGTCAAAACGGGCGATTCATTATTGCTACTACTGTTTCTCTGTTTGACATTATTCGTCTCGGTCGTCGATGTTACGGTCGAGGAAGAAGTACTCGTTGTTGTTGTTGGTGCTGTTGCTGAGGGTTTTATGGATGAATTTTGGACATTCACATATAAGTGAGTGTCATCACCCGAATTGTTGTCGGAAGAAGATGCTGTTTTCGTACCAGAAGGAGAAGAAGTAGTAGTAGAAGAAGGTTTTGCATTACTAGAGATAGGGGTAGTTGAGCTACTACTATTTTTCACATCTAAAGAATTAAAAAGCACACAATACACCACCATGCAAGGGTAAGTAAGTTTTAAAACAATAAAACAAAAAGTAACATCAATAAAAAAAAAGATCAAAAAAATACAGAAAAATCCTTTATACCCTTTCCATAAAAATGAAAACAATACACGTTAAAAATTAAATTATTATTGTTACAAGTCTATAGTTAGCAAAAACAAATCATGGTATATTAAAAGTTATCGTGTACATTCAGTTTCACGTTTCATCAGTTATCATTGTATTATATTATACCATGTGAGTGCAAAAAGTGTAATTATTTTTTGAAATTTCAAACCACCACATTGTCTATATATATAATATGCGTAAATTTTAGAAAATAATTATTATTATTAGAAATCAAAACAAAAGAATGCATAAATTTTTGTGCATATGTGTGGTGTGTGATTAAATGATTAGTGAGTTTCTATCTGTGTGTATTTCATTCATGCAAAAGACGATTCATTTTACATATAATGTGCGTTTGTCATCTTTTGTTATTAGAACTATCTCTTCCTCTTTTAAGTTCCAAGTATGTAGAATTTTGTAGTTCCTATACCTAACATTAGTAAAAGTTCAATACCCTTAAAAGTTGATGACCTCTCGTATTATTCCCGTGGTCAAAAATTTACCGTAGTTTACAAGTTAAAATAATATACTGTTTCACATAATACATTTAATTATTCTAAATTAATTTCTTAGACACCTACATATATATTTAAACCCACTAACAAAATTTTAGACCTGAACAAACATTGCCATTGTTAAAGATTAGACATAAAGGTAAGGAATTGAAACATGATGTGAAAAACAGACTAAATTATATACTGAATATTTATATATAGGACCAGTATAAAGGATAGATTAAAAGAATATATTATACAGAGCTAAAACAGGAAAAAGGAGTAAGGTTTAAATCTGAGCAATGATACGGATATTGCAAAATTTCTTTGAAAGAGTCGTAGTTCGTAGTCGGTCGTTTAAAAGTCGCACAGTCAATCGTTTTTTTATCAGAAATTTATAAAAAGTCAGAGAAAACGACTAAGCACATGACATCACAATGTAAAAAGTCACAGATACGGTCGTGAACGTATGTTGATTGTGTATATATATTCATCAGTTTTACACAGCTATAATTATTACACTTACTTCGAAGTTGCGAATAAGTCAAACTCAATAATAATATTACTAGTACTTATACTACTTCATATTCTACATTCCATATGGTACACACGAGAATTTTAATGACTAATGACATAGCAAATCAACACAATTCAATTCTCACATAAAACAAAATCAATTTTTTTTCCAAACATTTACTTGTAACAACTTAACTAGAAACTTTGTGAAAGAATTTTCTCAATTACCTTCTTTTGGTGAGTCCGTATTGTTTAAAATGGCATTTGAAGGAGCCTAAAATACAACATGAAACAAATATCAAATATTATGATTTTACATGATAGGTATTAGGTATTAGGTAATAATTATTATTATTGAATATCATATGTTGTAAATAAATTATGCTGTAAATGTAATCAATATTGAAAATTGAAAATAAAAGTTACCTTAAAGTTGAGTGCTCCTTTGGCACTCTCCTTTGACAATCGCTCTACAATTCCTTCCAATTCTGTGTAAACCTAAATGGATAAAATACTTTATTATTATATATATGCATATTATATTTTTATTAATAAATGCATTATCATTGACTGTAATTTCCTGACTATATTATGGATTACGGAAAATTTTGAGTCAGGTTGAATGCTTCTTCTTTTCTTTTGACTTTGTTCTCAAAAGTATTTCTTACAGACTACTTTTTATTGCTTTTTCTACTATCAAAAAGTTTTTCTAACTCATGACATTAGTACATTCATCAGTCATTCAATATATAGATGTTACACATTTTCAAGGACATCCTGGACAACAACAAAGTAACACTGCGTATTAGAATTTAGAATCAATAATCACTAACCGCAATATTTAGATACGAGTCGTAATAATTACAATACAATAAATATTTTGTAACATTATCATTATTTAAATTCAGTACTGCTAATCTGTAGACTTGACATCGTAAAAACTATTTCAAAACTTATGATAATTTTAAATAGATTCTAGATATTCGACAATTCCAAGTCCTAATTAAATTTAACTTTTAAATTCTATTACAAAACACAACCTAAAAGTACATTCAGTATATGAAACTTTTACAAATGTAAAACAGTATAAGTCATAAGTTTTATAAATTAAAACTTGTTTCAACTGATATTTATCATAATTCATAGTGGACTTCATGTCTAAAAGTATAGAAAGTAAAATTCAGAAATAAAACTAACCTTTGCGGTTTCCGAGTGAAAAATATTTTCAGATGCAAATAATGTACTCATCGCACTCACAAGGAACACGATACGCGACGCATATCTAAAAATATAAAATATGAAAAGTAAAATTTTTAAACTAGAATAAAAACAAAAATCTCAATTAACACGACACGATATTGTTTTGTATTTTATTCGTAAAAATTATCTTACAAGGCTGGAAGCTCTTCATGGAGTTCACTGTTTAATACCTGTAGAAAAACGAAACAAAAAAGTATGATCATAATAATAATTACTATAGTATTCATGTGCATTGAACGAGATATGTACATTAGGACGGTAATAATAATAATAATGATAGTTATTATTGTGTAAACAAAAAGTAGCAATAATCACTGTTGAATAAGTGCAGACCTTGAAGCAGTCATATGTTTCATATTATTTTTTTCACACCTCTTTTCGACTACATTATTTATTATTTGAACTATTACGTCTACCTTTCAAAGTATATATATATCTTCATAACAGTCAATGTTATTTAGAGTACAAAAATGTACCAATCAAAATGTTCATATTTTCACAAGTCACAAATTCATATCCTATCAAACTATATAGATCATAAATACAAAAAGCTGTGCAAATATGTTGTAGGTTCGTCTTCGAACTTCAAGCCGCTTGTATAAAAGGTTTAAACTTTGAATGAATCATCGTAAGTTGTTATCACAAAATTATAGGTTGAATGTCTAATTGGAATATTAACTTACTTCGTAAGTACGTTTGGCTGCCTCTAGATTTTCTCGTTGTCGAGCTAATTTTGCTTCCGCTCGTCTTGGATTAGATTGCAATGCTTGTAAAGCATGTCTCTCTCCATCGTAGTCGACCAACTTTCTTCCTCGTTTTTCAATCTTTTTTCGTGTCTCTGGAAACTGACCCTATGAAAGACATTACAAATTACAACAAATTCAAAAATACTACTACATACTACACACACACACGGATACATTGTACACTTTACATCTTACTTTTAGCATCTAGTTCATTTTTTTACCAATCCAATCATCTCCACCATACACAAATGTATAATTTTGTAGTTATCATCATTGTGTCTAGCGTAAAAGAAATAAAAGATAAAAAGTAAAAAAAAAAGACGTTCTGAGCCAAGAACAACAACAAATTCCAGTCTGCTCTTCCGTATTCCGTATGCACCCTGCACACACACACGTATACATTGTACATATAAATATAAAATGAAGTTACTACAGAAGAATCAAAAACCGGAAAGAAATTACAAATTAGATACTATCAAGAACTAAAAATCACCTAAAATTACGTTTCATATATGAGCATAAAATCTACAACTTTTTATGCATCTGAATACAAAATAACAGTTCACTAAAACATATTATCTATTCCTCTGTGTAAGTCAAGTTCTTCATTCATTTTTTTCAAACATGATCCGGGGGCTGAACTCTTCAGATTCTGTTCATCATTTATTACCGAATGTGGGTATTTTTAGTCCTTTTTACTATCTCACCCTCTCCTCTCTTTTACGTTCAAGTACTTGAGAATCTTCAGTATTCGGTATTCAGTTTTTACGTACTAGAAAAAACCGTCTTAAATAAAACGGTCTTCGTTCCCTTCCTTCCGTCTTCCCACGTTAAATATCACATTGTAAATCAGAAAATAATTCTCCCTCTCTCTATATTTATCCACCTAAACTATTTTCAACCACAATACATATTTTATTCTAGCACCTAAAGACCTATGTATTTTGTCTCTTTGCTCTCAATTTCACAAATTTTACCATCTTTTACATCCATCCATTCATACCATTCATAAATACTAAATACTAATAACATTAAGAAAAGGATACTTTACGCATGCATAATAATACTTGTAACGTGTAAAATGAGAATGGTTCTATTTTAAAAATTTATGTACAATATTTATTTATTCACTTTCATCGTTAGTAATAATTATTGGTAAAATAAATATTATTTAGCATTTAAATTTTGCATTGATGTACAATGTACATTTAGATGAAGGGGAAAGTTTTCTGAATGCTCATGATCATGTAGTGACTGCACCAGAAGACCTCTAACCTAGATCCAAACGCCCTCCATTTAGTCTATATTCTGTATGCATAAAGAACATTTATACCATGTGTAAAATTCTATCCTTTCTATTTGGACAAAAAGAAGCGATAACTTATAACCTCTATTGTACTGAATATCTTAAATCTTAAAAAGTCTTAATAATAATAATGATTCTTATTTTATACACAGAATATATATATACATAATACATATGTGTTGCATTGTAAAGTTAATTGACACCTTCGCTCTTTCGCCATCCTTATACAGAACAAAACGAAATAGTAATACAATATTACTAGTTCGTTCTAGAGCTCAGGTGAGTCTTCTTCTTTTCATGAAATACAGCTTGTATATATCTTTTCTCGCTTGGTTCAGTATTCAGAATTCATGCATACATAATAAATAAATAAATATATAAATAATAGTAGAAACCGCATACATTCCTACATATTATGTGTATATGTATATTATACTAAAAATTACTTGTACAACGTCTGTATTCTTCTTTTAACCTACACTCGACACTCGACAACTTTTATACATGCCCTAATGACTAATGGAGGGTTTTCAGTTACCTTTAATAGTAGAATTTCAAAGGTAATATCTTCCCTGTGCATATTCGATATGATACGATACGTTTGTCAAAAACATGTTCAAAACCAAATATAGTCATTTCTTCAGTCCTTGACTATTCAACATTCTCTATTTTCTCTGGGTTGAAAACATGTTGATGTAGTTTGCATTTAACATTTTACAAATTACAAATTGTATGCTCTAGTATGAGTCATCTTTTCAGAATTTAGAATTCTGAATCGCATCGCAAAAAAAAAAAAATCATTTATAATTTATAACGATTCATTAGACAATAGATATTTTGTACCAAAGTTTTAAATAAAACACAGATCGTGTATGAATGACGTATGACAAATCTAAACTACAAATTATTTTTCATTTTCTCATGTATGGACTTAAAACTCTAAACGTAAACTTTATAAATTTGTCTGCCTTATAATTTATTTAAATCTTATTCTTTCATTACGAACAATATATGAGACGTCAGCTGTTACTGGCAAAGTGTCCATTACTCATGTACACATAGATATTAGATATACATACATGGTCAGCTCTCTATTTCCTTTGTTTCCTATGAATTTCCATGGGGGATTTATACAACACCCAACACAAGACAACTATTTATGAATATAGTCAATAGTCAACTACATTGTATACTGTCTAATGTCCACTGTCTGTCGTTCGTCGGCATAATCAGGAGATGAAAGAAGGCAACAAGGAGGCTTAGCGACAGCTTTCACTACTTCTCATAATGACTCTTCTCTGGTTTAAGACGGACCATTTGTGAAAACTACACACAGTAACTGTACGTTAGCCTTTAGTCTGCAGTCGGTACCTTACTGCTATTATTGTTATTGCTACTATAACTCATGAGTAATTAGTATTGATGCTCAAACCAACATCAATATCAATATCAATAACTTTTCAGCTGTTGGCTATTGGCTATCACAGCAGCAGCAGAGAGAAACGAGAAATAAATATCATATGTTATATAATCATATTGTTTATAATTTATAATATATGTAATTTACAATTTCAGCATGCTTCCACAGTTCATGCTCGTGCTCTGAGCTTCATCAGTAATAACCTCGTTAAAATATATTGAAGAATATTTAGCAAAGAAGAAAAAGAACAATCAAAGTTGTTCCTACTGTGGAAGCACGTACTCACAGCCAAAAAAGGATAGCGATTCAAAGTTTGAAGGAAAATACTAAATCTTCATTCTTCATTGTAAATTATAATACATAGTAATGTTTCATGTACACCGTACATAATCTGTGTACTGTGTACCGTACACTGTGTACGTATACAGTATGAACTACACGAAGGAGTTAATCTAAAACTCTCAAGATGTACTTTACAATTTAGATACATCAAATTTTCTAAAAAATGTAATTACAAGATTCATAAAAAAACTGTTTATTGTATGGATTATAGTGGAGATGATGGCCAATATTCAATACCCAATATTCAATACGTCTATATGTGTAAAATTTCTATTTCTACGAATATTTTTGAACATTGTATTCTACCTGGTAAGTGTTAAGTGGTATGAGAACTTGTTCGGCGAGCCTATGAGCAAAATCGTTCCATAGCATTTCTCCATTAGCAGCTGATTGATTGATCTAATAAGTTTTACAATAAAAATTATTACACGATTTTTAATTAATTGTAATAATTAACATTGAAATTGAGATAGATTCATATTTTAATTCGTGTTGTTTTATACAGGAAGCTTAAGCACACCCAGACATATAACATAAAATATAGAATATCAAATAGCTTGCATGCAAAACGAAAGGTAAGAAAATACTCACTAATTCTTTATTTCCCCATTCTGGCTCGTACACATCATTTGTTGCATCCATAAGGGCACGATTTGCAGCCGAACATGCTAAATAAATAAAAGAAGCACATTTATCCATTAGAAATTAGACATTTCATAAAGCTCACCAGCAATAGCAACAATTACGAGTATGTATATATGAACAGTTCTTTCGCTCCAATTTAAATTTTCAAGTTAATCATAAATCGCATGGAAGTTTAAATACATTGACTGAAACGAATACATATAGAAAAAGTTGAAGACAAGCACGAGTATGTCTTCAATTTTCAATAAAGCTGAATAGATCTTGGATATACATGTATGAAGAACTGAAGCATTATAAGATAGGCAATAATACTAAAAAATCTCGCCGCCCACTCGCAAAAACAATATGTGTAATAATGATAATAATTCTAAGACTTAGACTTTAGACTAAGACCAAATCCTCAATCCAAATCCCATGCTTAACTTTATCTTAACTTCCTCTCTCCTCCACAACAATACACTTGACTTCCACATGTACGTGTTATGCAAGTATCATTAGTATTATCATCCTTCTTTTTGCTTTTAATCTTCTATCTTCTATATACATGAATACCGAATATCACATCCCATTTCTGTCTCTACGATACTCCTACAACAACAAACAACATATCATATACATGCGAATGTATGAAGTATGTACGCAGTAAGCACGTAAGGATGTGTGTAGTTTTAATGCTTTCCTTGTGAACACCGATAGACGTTAGACGATATACATAAGAGGAAGTTCAAGGTAAATTACCATTTTAATTTATGACACAATTCTTCCATCTTTTCCATCCATAATACTCTCATGTATAACAATATATCATGAGGCACAACGAAACAACAATAACAATACTGAAACCTACGATCTACAATATCACACACGCTTATCCACAACACAATCAAATAACAAAACGTGATAAAGTAAAAGGCTTGGACATTGGACGTTGGATGAAAATTCATAATACAATACTAATGTAACATAAAAGAATGTGAACCGAAAAAAATCAACAATCCTGTTAGAGAAACTTTGACTTTCTCAGCTAGTTTACATTTTACAGTATTTCGTATATTTAAGCTATTGCTTAGTGCATGTCTATTTCATGTCATTTCGAGTCTACACTCTACACTCTACACATTTTAATTGTAAAATTTTTATGTACTATATATTGTACTTCCAACTTTCAACTCCCAATTACAAAAGAGCAAATAGATATGTAATATGTATTAATTCTCGTTTTGATACTGATACATTCAAAGCTTGGAATTCGAATTTCAAAAAATACAATGTCAGTGCACTGTACTTCTCTTTCAATGATTTTTACATAAGGAGGTGAAACAAGAGAACTTATATTATTATACATTACAAGTTACACACTATTTGAGTTACAACTAGTCTAATTTCCGTACAATGCGTAAAAATCTAACAAATTCCGTGTCTCTATATGCTATGTATTGTGTATTTGTACCATTTAAAATCACATAAGTGTCGTATTGCGTCAACTGAAAACTGGAAACAAATCACATCTCTTTCACATCAAATATCAAACATTACACATTGTCGTTGACTCATCTCATAATCTGTTCTATGTAATACGCAATAAAATCTACTGTAGAATATCATACAAAACAAAACTCATGAAACAATCCTAGAGCATACATATAAACATTTTTCATTTTCCAGAAACTAATTAGAGAGAAAAGTAACTTTACATGCACTCATTTGAATTTTAAATTATTTTGTACTAAAAATGAAAATAATCTCTGTAAACTACTCGTCTCAAACCTCAAACTTCTTGCTGTTGTAAGGTTTGTACAATGCTAAGCTTTGTAAATTCATAAAAATTTTCCATTCTTAAGAAGTGAGAAGCACATGCGAATCTTCATAAAAAAACCCAAGTTCAAGTTGACAGCTTTTTCTTCCTTTTATCATTATCGCATGAAATACGGAGACTGACTATAGACTATAGACGAATAAATACACCTGTATGTAGCATATCGCATGCGTTTATATACATAGAATTACTTGTATGTTTAACGTGAAGATTAGACAAAAAATGAATGGTTAATGTGCTCAGCAGAATTTCTTGTGCTTCTTCTTTACATATACGCATATGTGTATATAGTATGTACATATCCATGTATTCAAAATCAAAATCAGAAACCACGCAGCTGACAACCACGACTCAATTCTCAAGTTACCAGTTTAATTGTTGACACATAAAAGATATGTACATAGAAAATACAAAAGCGTGTGTGTTTGTGTGATGTTGTGTGCATGTTATATGATGAGCGTTGAATTCTACAATCTACAACACTTCATGCAGACAAAGCGCACAATCACAATAACAAAAAACGGCAGCAGCAGAAGAATCTGTGACAAATCCTAATGTTATTCCCAACACTTGAATGTTATATATAATAATTTATATATAATACATAGGGTTAATGCGGGTAAATGTGATGTATTTTCGAGCATCTCAACTTGTAACCTTCAATAAAAACATCCAGTTTGAGTTTTCGAATTATGTTTTTATACTAGGATATAGTACTTTTGTCGTAGAACATGTGTACGAAAGCTAAATACTAT
>JAQGBH010005399.1:0-14443 GCA_034698265.1 Sminthurinus aureus | reverse complement strand
TTTTTTGCAGGTAATGTAGAGTATTTTAGAGTCCAATTTTGTTCAAATCAATTGAGGTTTGCCTATTTAATGAACAATTAAAAGTCATGCTAATGTTTTTCTTGTCCTAGGGACATTTTTCTTAATTGACATTAAAATTATGATTCAAAAATCATCAAAATGTCAAAAAATACTAAATGACACATGTTCTTTCAGATGCAATTGGTATTTTAAATAAATATTGTCGTTAACTTTGCCTACACAGTTCCCCCAGACTATGCCACAGATGCCCCATTCCTGGGGCATCTGTGGCGTAGCCTGGGGCAACTGTGGCGTAGTTAATTGTGATTAAATGGCTAAAGCTACGAAACTGAGCTTTCGTACACATGTTCTCCGATAAGAATCCTATCTTTCAGTATCAAAACCTCTTCTAAAAAGTTAGTTTTAATGTGTTTTATTTGACGAAGAAGGTTGAGATGCCGAAAAATACGCCACAGTTCCCCCGGATAACCCTACTGATTATTGAGCTACTATCAAAGTCTGTTTTAAGAAAGCATAGATAAATAGTTTTAATGAATACAAAATTTAGGGTTTCATAATTTGTAAATACATAGTTGTAGCTTACAGCACTTGTAAATTTTCCTTAGAAAGTAAAACCAATGGAAGCTGGAGGCATTTAAATTCGGTGCTACTGAATGACGTGAAAAATCTTGAAACAGTAAACAAGGAAATGGAACTGGTCATAAAAATTGTGTACAGTTGTGCATCTCTCTAATACATTCATAATGCATACAATGTACATTGTACTTGTTACATGCATTGTGCTGGAAGATACTACAAGAAGCCACGTGTCAAAACTATCCTTTTAAAAATTACCGATCATCATCATGATCATAAAAACAATTTAAAATTCTCTCTCTCTCTCCACGAGCCTCAACATGTGCTAGTTTGACTGCCTTTTGCTCCGAAATCAATCCAGAAAATACAAATCTACGTAAAACGTAAAATATCTTTAATCTACAATCTATACATATTACTCTTGGCTCTTGGCTTTTACTATGACTATTTGGTAGTATAATGTATTATACATACTTTGTCTTTGTATGAGGCTGTTATAACAGGGCTTCTGGAGTCTGGAGTAAAAATAATGTGCATAATGGTATAGTGTATTAAAAATTATAACCTATATAAACTAGACACTAGACACAGATCTCGATATGGTGTGTAGTGTGTAAGTAACTGTATGCTGTATGCTGTATGTACTATGTACGCACAAATGGACAAGCGCGTAACATGTGGTAAGCCTAGAAAACTGGAAAAGGGAAGTAGAAGAACCTGCCAGATGATTTTGACGCTGCTGATGATGCTCCGATTAATTAATCATTATCTCTCCTTGTCTTTTCAGCCGACTTGACTACGATGCATGTATAATGTATATATAGCCACAGACATATTCTATTTATACATACTCTTAACTCTTTGACTCTTTAAATCTACTAAGCTTGAGCATTGAGCATCTCAAGCTGTGATATTTATATTTTGTCAGTATTCCTATACACTATACACTTTTATTGGTGAACGTGTGTGCATAAATGAACTCAGAAAAATTACTACTGTAAAAGTATTACTTGCATCTTGTGTATTGGAAATTGAAAGAAAGCGTACAAGAAATAAGCAATAATAAAAGCAAAAATAGACTGAAGGAAGTCTTGGTCTTAGTCTGGACATGAACATGTGCTACTCTGTACAATGTACACTTTTATAAATATAAATATTTTGTGTTATAAATATAGTGTATCCGTCTTGTGCTTGTAGTCTAAAGTTTAATTACAATTGATACAGTTCTTTTCTAGAATAGAATGGTAATACATAGTATAAAATGTAGAAGAGTACAAACAAAAGTCATGAACAGAACAAAACACAAAGCACAAAACATAACGTAATAGCGTCTGATATATAATGTAGTAAAAAATACTGTAGAGTAGGGCTGAAGATGTTGCTTGAGATAGCAGTAAACTTGTAACAGTCGTCCATCGTAACAGTTCCAGTTTCTGTTCCGTTTTTGGTCCAGTTGGGTATTTCTTTTTCTTTTATTCCGCCTGCTACAGTTTGATAATATGTACTTGCATAATTATTATTCCAAGTCAGTTCCTACATAATATCTCGTCCTCTCCCTCTCTCTCTCATTCTCTTTTCCCCTTCTAAAAAATCAGTAGTAAATATACTTATAAGTATTAAGTAGCAAGACGAAGAATAATCAACAAATGGACAGAAATATAGTAAATAGTAAACGTACGCTTATAATTTATACTAGAGCAAAAAACTACCGAATTTTGAAGTATAAAAGTTCTAAGCGTGTAAAATTTCATACGGATATGATGACCTATCATGCCTACACAATGTACAATATATTATGTGTAATGTTACGCAGTAGGTACAACTTTTTTTCCCTTTTACTGATTCCACATGTGTCTTTTATTCTAAAATGATTATTTTCTTTGGACTTTGACTTTAAACTTTAAACCCTTCAACGTGTACTTGCTGTATTATTACAATTACCTAAAAGAAAACTTGGAATATGGAAGATGGCTTACTTTGATAAGATTTTTATCATCTTCCAGTCATAATCGGGCGTTCGCCTGTCGCGTGGCGGCTGTTGTTGTCTTTCCGCTCATTTTTGGATGGGCTAATTTTAAATTTTGTTTATTTATACATAATATTTAAAATGTTCATCATTATATTCATTGTTATTCCTGTTGCAAAGTTTAACCTGTGGGCGTATGAAAAAAAGCAGCACAATTTCCGGATTTCTGCTCTTACTGTTGTATTCTGTATTATATATTTTATGTTGCAGTATACAGTATACCCAATACCCATGGCACGCTCAACTAATACATAATACCAACAGCACCTACAAAATACTCCAGATGAAGGAAAAGGAACGCTGTTTGTAATTTTAAAACTTGAATTCATATTTTTATACTTGACAGGAATAGAATTCAAAACAAAGGGAGTACAATTTTTACTTGACATAGGTGTACGAGTTTATTGGACACTGGACACATGTCTTGAGTCTTGAGTCTTGACCAAATGTAATCAACTGAAGGCAGGAAATGGTTTTTGTACTTTTGAATGCACGAATAATCTATTACCTTATGACTAATACGATATTTAAAATTTAAAAGTAAGGATCTATAAATTGAAGAAAATACGTATTATGTAACATTATTATAAAATATTGCGGTTATCCAGCATGTAATCAAAAAAATTTAAACATGAAGCGTCTTCAAGTTTTGAGCGGAGGAAAGATTTGGTAACACTATTTTGGTGGTTGGTCATAAAGAGATTCATAAATCAAAATGTTAAATCTTGCTCACAATATTGACAGTTGTCAAATAAATACACCTATAGCTTTTTGTCGATGCCGACAAGGTGTGGCTGCGTGCCTTTCCTATTCTATAAAAAGGAACAATACACCGAGTTGGTAGAAGAATCGCATGGTTTATTATGTATTATGAACCTAAACTTGACCCAGGAGGAATAATAGAAAAGTTCTATAGGGATATTAACAAAGACAGAAGAGGAAGAGGAACTTGTCTTTGTTACTGCCACTATGTGGTCATTGCCATTGTCAAGGTAAAGTCCACAACACAAACAGAGTTAGGAATTTTGGAAATTCAGATTGTCGGGAAAAGCGAACTCTTCTAACTGAAAAGCTTTTCCGTCATCTGTAGTAGAGTTCAACTTTTTAGACTCAAGACTTAGGAGAGATGGTGAAGCAGTTGCCTAAATAGTTATAAAGATTGCTCAATAAAGTCAATGCTGTTTCATTACATTACATTACAGTTTAATTATATAAGCTAATTATTGCCACACATATTTGCTGGTAAGTATTAAGTCTAACTACTAACTACAGTAGAATCTTGAAGGAGTAAAAATTTAACAGATCATCTTTTCCTATCTCGGACTTGATTTGACTACAGTACATACGTATCATGTATTAGACATTTAAAATTTAAAAACAGCGTTTGCTCCATTTAAAAATATTGTTTGCGTAGCTGTTAGCTGTACAAGCACTATTGTTATTACGTCCACTGTTGACTTTACACTGTACAGTGTACAGTGTACACTGTATGCTCCACATTATCTAATACCTATTACCTGTGATGACCAATGCATACCAGAGTATTGAACCTTCAGGGATTTCCTATTTCCTATTGAACGCACATCAATACTACTGTACTTAGTACTCATAATGTGTATTGAATAACAGTCACTAGTTTTATACAAATGTTTCATTATACACACACAGCATACATAAAGTACAAATAAATTACTAAAAGAAAAGCATGGCACGCGCTGCCTGAGATTTATTAAAACTCAAATCCAAAAGGTAAATCATCATGTATGTACATTGTACATTTAAAGCTATTATGCATCCTAATATACATGTATCCAAAGTGTATATACAAAATGCGCATAACAACTAGCAACACATTATTCTGTGCACCAACCCAAGCCAAGGTGAAATGAAAAATAGAACACATTACTTCTTTTTTTAAAAAAAAAACCTCATGCACTCCTCGTGTATTATTGTGTACACACAGCAAAGGAGTCCTTTCTTTTCTTCTTTCTCTTTAGATTTTAGATGAATACGAGTGTGAGTACAATACAAACATTTAACCAAAAAAGATTTTCTTTTTCATCTGCCGATGGTCTGCATTCCCAGTTTCCAATCTCAGTATATAGTACGATATATAGTACACAGTAGCATTGTTCCATCCTCTGGCGATACCCATGTACAATACAATGTACATAATATGTATCAGATTTTGGTGGAATAGGGAAACAGAAAAATCAAAAAGGGAACAAAATCCACTATACTATACTACCTGTATATGTACATTGTATACATGAGCAGAAAATTGTGAATGATCCGTCACAGCACACAGCAGTACAAAATCTGATGTATTATGTACGTGCAAGGTTACTAAGGTTAGGGAGGTGAAATCATTTTATAATGCAATTCCTGTACCATATTATACGTACGATAATATATAAGGACGTCATTCTTACGTACATATCCGAGCATTCTTTCTCCTTTTTACCGAAGACCAGAGAGTAGAGTATAGAGTACAGAGAAGAGTAGTAGTTGCGTGTGTGCACAACGACAAAACATCATCTGGACGACTCTTTTGAATTTGACAATAGGCAATACAGCGTTGTGATTTCAAACTGTCGTCCGTCATCCTCCATCCTCCATTCTCACTACTTCCTTTAAAATCTCTGGTACAAGAACCTAAACCTAAACCTCAGCCCATGGGATACACTATACAGAAATCTACAATCTACACATTTTTCCATGCAATAAATGGACATACATAGAGATATCAATGAATTCAAGTTGTGTAGAAAAAAATAAAAACCTGGATACTTTTTGTATTCTTATTGTACAAACATAGCAGGAATGAGAAGGAGGACGAAAGGAAGGGATGGTGAAGATTATAGTAGAAAGATGAAGAAAACCAATAAGAATACGGAGATGGTATAAAGAAAAAAATACTTTCTTATTTTAGAATTTCAAGCGTACGTATGCGTGGCTTGTTGAACAAGGAGCAGGAGCAGATTGGATTGATTTTGATTTGAACTTGGGAATTTGGATTTGAATCTTTTGTTGGATACTGGATATTGGATATACGGATGAGAGATGAAGTTTGAGCATTGAGCATTGAGACTGCAGCGTAACTTACCTTACCTTTTAATTTCTTGATACAGTGATATGTATAAGATCATTTCATTCCACATCACTAGGAACATTATTATAGGTACAAAAACCAAGTACAATAAGACAGAAAGCACAAATGAATACACAGGAGAGAGAGTGAGCTCGCGCGTGCCGTTTTCCTCTCCTTTTCTATCTGCCAGCAGCCAGGAGCCAGCAGCAATAAGTAAGTAATACTAAAGCCTAAAGCTTCTATTTTACTTCCATTCCAGACCAGTCCAGGCTATTCAGTACTCATCATTCTTATTACATAATTATTGTTTGTAGGTTGTAGATTGCAGATTGTAGAGATGAGGAGAGTAGAGATGCATGATGCATGAGCGTGCCTTACCTTGTACACACTAACCTATATAACCAACCGAATGTTGTTCCGTCAATGGTTCCTTACCTGCTATAATTTGACGCTTATACATTATATATTATATAGTATCCCCCATATTCATGTTTTACATTAAGTGAGTACATGTTATACTGTAGACTGTAGACCGTACGCAGGAACTGAACTATTTGTAAAGGTTTCCATCATGCGTCTGTGTATTTAAATTGGTAATGGATTTGTGTGTTTCCTGATTTATCCTTATGTATACTGTGTACATATGGCATGTGTGTAGCAATACCAAACACAGTACAGAGTATAGAGTGCGATTGATAATTCCTATTAAGCTGATATTTTTGCGGCTTTGTGTACACATGCCTACATTACGCACTCGGCACGCATTTAAATATGCATCTACATGATATGCTACATTTTATATTTTATGTAGCATACGGATAAATATAGTAAAATCTTGATATATGCACATAAAATGTAAAATGCACACGCTGTATTGATGGCAGACGTCCGCTCATTCGGTCTGAGAGTCTCGGATAATTCTTTGTTGACGATTGTCGAACAGAAGAAAGAAAAGGGAAGCGCAAACAAAGGCCACATTTGCTTCCATATTTGACAGTATAATACATTTTTAATGTGTAGGCTGATATTATACAATATACAGTATACAGTTTACACTATACACAGTACACAGTACACAGTGTAAAAAGTAAAGAGCACGGTAGTAGTTACATACAGCCAAAGGAGAAAAAGAAAACTGGAGACCGGAGGCCCATAAGTAAATATATAGAGATTTTTACAAAAAGGGAAAAGTACATAATACTTATACGATATACGTAACGAAAAAAAAACTATTTATATGTGGCAAATACTTGTGCCTTGTACCTTATACCCTGAGCTGTTGGCTCTATTATCCACTCGTTACGCTCAAGAATCATCAAGCCTATTTTGTATGTTGTATATTGTACTCTCATCAATTGCTTGCTTACGTACTGAGGACTGACTTACATATCGAATACATATTTCAGAGGGAGAGAGGAATACACATGTGAGCATTAATACCATTTTTTCCAGCTTTCAATTCAATTCATTTTGTTTGCAACTGGATGATCAAGATGGACAACATACAATATACAGTGCACACTGCACACCTTGTCTCCAGGTCGAAATCGGATCGTGGATCGCGCGCCCTTCACCCTGTTCCTGTTCAAAGTGTCAGAGTATTTAAGGCTCAAAGTTTCTCCATCAGATTATCAGTTTCGCTCCTCATCTCTTCCTAGTAACATTTCCTCTAGCTTCTTTCAATTTTATCTGGATTTCAAAATTTCCTATACTGTACCATTTTTATTATTAGATTTTTGATTTTTGATCGAGGTACTAGTTTAGCGGGGGTTTCTACTTTCTATTTCTTTGTATTTAGTATTTACATTAGACAGATTATTTGAGGCACACTTTTAAAAATTGTAGTAGAATTTCGTAAGTTTTTGATTTTTCAATTCAAATTTAGTCGTACATTTTACTCTATATTATTTGGAGAGAAAGTTAAAGGGGAAGCCTTTTACTTTTTACAATTTAATACTGTAAAATCTCAGGCTGAAATTCATCACTCTATAAAGCCACATCTAGTTAGTCAGCCCTCATTCTTTTTACCACACTACACATAAATTACACAACCAACTGTTGATTCTCTATTTACAAAACCACACACAAACAAAAAAAGGGTGTACAATGTACAGCCATCCAATACATTTTTGTACATATCTTCGTAGACTAATTACTTGTTTATATTTACATACAGGCGACTTTTTTAGTGTTTTATTACAGTAATTGTAATCAGGATTCTCTAGAACTAGGATTTTAGATTTTACGAATAATATCACTTGTCAAACCCTAACCTAGACGAACTTTCCATTTCATTTCAATTTTCAATCGCTTCTTTCCTTTTTACAAAAATATATAGATAGAACGCTCAAGGTTTCCGTAGGTCGTCGATGGCTGATATACACAGTTATTATTTAGCATTACAGAATCTGATATTCAGCTTTGGTAGAAGAGCAAATGTTTAGTAGGAAATCCTCAGGAAAAGGGTTTTTAAAGAGCAAGCTCAAAGCTTTATATTCTCTGCCTATGGTAATGTAGAACATACACTTTACATATAGATAGAGATTTATTTGTGACTATATAGTACAAGGTATAAATTTGTTAAGATCTCTGTCTGACATAAATGAAAGATTGAAGTAGCGGAATATAGATAGATACAGGGATATAGGGCATAGGGTCAGCTAGATTCTAGATTCTAGATTCTAGAATCTGGAATCTAGATTTTAGAATGGAATCCATCATTTGTGATTCCCACTAGTCAGTACACTAGTAGTAGTAGTTTGTTTTGTTGTTGTGTTGTCGTTATTCAATAGCAAAATTGCACCTGGTCCATTCAATCGTATTCCATATTAGAGGCTACAGAATAGTTTTTATACAAACGGATTTTTGGTATCGGAAAAAGAGCTCAGGATTCCGTAGAGATGTACACATAGAACGAGAGAGAGAGAGAGGCACAGTCCGTTTAAAGGGTAGCGTTTGGGCCCTGTTCATTGTACATACATGCATGTAGTATGTACAATGTAGAGTGCACAAATATTGGTATGTAGAATAGAAGTTGTGTGTTGTATAGGTGCAACTGGATTTCATTCCTTTCCCCGTCTTCCGTAGTCCAATGTATTTGATAGGGTTTGAAACTCGCTCATTTCATTTCTCGTTGGTTCGTTCGTTCGGATTTTAGAAACACCAGGAACACCTGGTCCTTTAAACACGAAAAGCACACGACAGGCAGCAGCAGACGGTTAGTAGGCAAAGATATGGAAACACCTTTAGTTTCCCCTTTTATCATCAACCATGTACCATGGACTACCATCAAGTAGAGACTAGAGTAGCATATAGATATAGGGTATAGGGTCCTATTCCATTTGTGCTACTACTACTACTAGTGCTACGCTCTTTTGTAGTGGAATAATAATAGTTAAAATACACAAATACACACACAGATTCTTATATAATGTAATAATTTCTCTCTTTGATCCTCAGTGGCTTTAGGGTCCCTTAAAAACGGATGGAAATGAAAAGTTTCTGTCAGTTGATCGTTTGCCTTGGCTCTGGTCAGGGACTTTGAATCCCGTTCCACAGAAAAGTTCAATATCACTAGTCAAAACACACATGTACATATATCGTACACAGACTCGTATACGTAACGAAAGATTTCAGTCGGGCTTCTAGCTCTTTAAATCTTCACCCTCTTTCTATCAGTACATCAGTATCAACTATCAATATACAAACTTCATTTTAATTCTTGCCCTTTCACATAATCTTGTCTCTTGTCTTATAAACAGTGCAGTTCTTTTCAATCTACTTTTTAAAAATAAGTTCATCAAAGTACAACCACCGGACAACTGGAGAATCTACTTGGACAAGTAGAATCATCAAGCACCAAGCAGAAGAAGACAAAGAAAATAAATTGATCGAAGCTTTGATTGTCTTCAACGCAATTCTTGTCATTTTTTAAATCAAGAGTTGTGCTAGGACATCACCGCTTTATCATAATTCAACTAATCAAGTGTAACTACCAACATGACCTGCTCAAAATACAAATATCCTTTACTTTTGAATGTGGATTCTGATTTCTGATGGGATGGTAAGGTGTCTTTGATTATGCTGAGAAATTCATTCGATATTTCTGGATTTTTTTGTAAACAGACAGCACAGTGAAATGTGAAATGTGTGAAGTAAATCTTTTGAGCTGCCATAGTGATAGACGTTTATGCTAAAACTATAAACAGCTCAAATAGATATGCTCGTGACGAGCAGCTCGTCAATATCCCATACGAAATATGAAATATAAATTGCAAATATATGGATATACAATATACAAAACATAAAAGTTGATATATATATATACAATTTTTGCCATTGATTTGTAATTTGTAATTTTTTTATGTACCACATTTCATTTTAAATTTTGTCCTCATTTTGATAAGTCGTCGAATTTTTTCCTCCTCAAACCTCAAATTTCAAAATTCTTCCAAGTTGATTTTTATTTTCTTGCTCCTAAAATTTTCAATTTTAAAGACTGAAACTGACTTAAAATAGTTATTACCATCATTTACAATGTCCCTGTAGTCGTAAGTCGTATTTTTAAAGCTCTTTCAAAGAAAAACAATAAGATTTTTTCACTTTCATCGGTCATCAAACGAGCCAACAGCCGTCATCATTCATCATGGAATGTGTTTGCTTCCCAAATAATGGTCCAGCTGTGACTCCGGAGCCACATTATATTCCCGGATACAAGGGTTATGTACCTCAATTCAAGTACAAGTTTGGAAATACATTTGGGGCTCAGACTAATCAGATTTTTATGGATCCCTGTATAAACATGAGTCCAAGGGCTGTTCTCACCGACACTTGTGGAGACGGTTCTGGTTGCAGTCCAGTAAGATACAACTCTTCCTGTCCCTTTTCTCTATTCGTATTTCGTATCATGTAATGTATAAATTTTCTTTTAGATGATGTAAAATTTAGAATTTAGAATTGAGCAGTTCAGGACTCCATTCAAAACTCAAAACTCAGTACACATATACTTTCTTATTACCCTTACATTTCTGAGTTTGTCACCACCTACTTTTCTTTCTACTAATGATAATGTGATTTCCGCTTCTTAATTTTGAATGAATGAAAGCTCTTCATTTCATAGCATAGGTAGATATTCTTTAATATGTACATGCTCAGAATTTTTTCCCTTTAAAAAAATCCATGTCGTGAGTTGCTAAAGATCTTTCATTCAGATACACATTGCATGTTATGTAATTTGTACAAAGGACACAGACACAGGGACGACAAGAGCACAGAAATGTAATATGGTAAATGTTAAAGGTCTACATTCTACACTCTACAAAATACACACTTTATACACACTGAATGTGATCATGCAAGGCATTTCCTTCGTATCAATTTGCCCTGAAGCCAAAAAATAAGCTTCCTTTTCCTGCTCTTTATATTCACTTTCTTTCTTGGTTTTTTCTACATATCTTTATTATGCTAGATATTATGTGTATTATCGTTTTGGGCAGTAATGGTTACACATCATCTACTTACTGTGCAAGTTTAAATTACAGTACAACATACAACACGTGTTCTATTTATAATTGAATACTCTGTACTTTTGACGGGAAGTGTCCACAACTGTCAAAATGAATTAAAAAAATACGGATGTTAAGATCCATATTGTAATGGCATCTTGGTAAAGCATTATGATTTATGAATTATGAGTTACAAGTTATGAGCAATGAGTGTTTTGTCTAAAAAGTAATGCACAGGAAAACTCAAAGAAAGAAATTCAGGTCATGAATAATAATTAATAATGAACAGTAATATTCTTGTGTATGGACATATTCGATATTCATACAGGACATAACATGTCATAGAGCCCAAAGCTTAGTTCAGAGTTCTCTTTTTTAAAGTTACCTAAAGTTGTTCTATGAAAGTTCATGCCATCTCAAATCCCTTTGAGTCCACATTGAGGAAGAATGATAACCAAAGTCCACTTTGATTTTTTAGGCTGGATTTTATCAACGTGCCACGGGACAAAGATATGGTAATTGTGGATGTGAATGTCCGGTTCCACCAACCTGTGGTATGGAAACTAGATCACCAAAATTTCAGACCATAATGAACCACACTTATGCTCCATACTGCAATAGGTTTTGTACTAGAACCTTTGAGCAAGATCAATGGAGAGATAAACTGTAATTTTCATATATGTTTCATATTTTTTCATGTAAAATTTAATGTATTTCTTCACTTCAATAATAATAATCATAATACTAATAGTTAGACTGGTCATTGTCATATTGCATGAAAATAAATAATACACATACATAAAAGTAATTTGTCCTTGGATACACAGATTTACACAAGAACAAGCAGCCTTAGATGGTTGGAGGTTTTGTTGTAAGAGTTCTCCTTGGGAAAGGCCGGAGAGAATAGATCCATGGAGTGGAGATCATTCAGAATTCCGAAGAACTCAAACATCCCGTAAAATGACAAATTTGAATCCCATAATTTAATATTTAATATGAAAATATATAACAACTAAATGAAAAATTAATTATAAACACTCACTACGCAATACATAATACATACTTGTTTTTGCTTATGTGTATTAGGTTTACCTCCGCTGATAAAAGCCGATATTGATATTCAATTGAAAGGATGTGGCTGCAGTCCTCAAGGTGCTGCTTTGCCATGCGTTTGCTAACCCTTCTCTTTTTCTTCTTTGATGTTTTAAGTTTTTCCCCTTTTAAGCAATCATCATAATAATCATCATCATTGCTCTGCCCACCCGCCCTTTTTACTCCCATTTACCAGATGCTCTATACTCTATACATAAGTATAGTACATAAGATCTAGTATAATAATACATGTGTACAGTGTACAATGTAGTTTGTCGCTTCATTCATTGTCAAAACTCAAAACATATAAAATGAACACTTAACTGTTATACATTTACCCATGTATAATCATGTATCTTGTATATATATTGATATGCATAAGCCAGAGATAGTGGTGGAAACAACTCATCCGAGACAGAGAGAGAAAAATCACGAGTTTTCTCCATTATTAGTAATGGTAGTAATGACATGTATGTTTTTTAAAATAAAAGGAGCAATTTGTGTATCTACACTTTTACGACATTCACCGTCGTAACTCTTGTATAATGTGACTTCCGTATTCACCTAAATGACCAAAATTACTGACCCAAGTCAAGTCAAATGTGCCGTCTGCCAACACTTATAATAATTGCTTCTATATTCTGTACGTAGTACATAATTTGTATATATAATATGTAGTTTTTGTCATCCTTTTTGTTTATTTAAAAATTTCATGTGTAAACAAAAAAGTAACTAGGAAAAGAAAAACCACGACTGTTCTTGTAGTTTTGTTCCTCTTCCGTCCTCCGCTACCTTCTCCTTGCTCCTTGTCAACAGGTTGGCATGTGAGGAGAGCGGACGGAAAACGAAAGAAAAGGGAGAAAGAACAAATCGTGACTCACATTACGTTTCAGACATACATAAGTTATAAGATTTTTCCTATTTAAAAGTCGGAAAATTCAGATAGTTTAACAATTTGACATGTGTTTTCTCATTTCACGTGCATGTATAATGTATAATGTATAGCAAGTTCCTTTAATTTTGCAACATTCAAAAGGTACTTTTGGGACGCCATAGGGAATAATATTATGCCTCACGTCTCGTGTGAAATACTCTTGTGGTATGAAATACTTTGAAAATTCGCTATAACCGAAAACCCGAAAAAGTCGAAGACTAATTAAGTACACATACATGTATCCATAATAGATACAACAAAAGCATGAGTTTCGCTCAAGGTAAGCTTTACAAGCTTGATTCACAGAATAATATTATTACCTATGGCGTCCAAAATTGACAATAATTTTGACTTAAAAAAATCTATCATTTCTTTGATTCATTAGGTTATCCACCACAAATTCGAATGGAAAAATACAGAGATACAGCATTGATTCCAAGTACATGCGGACCTTGCGACTTGTACCAAATGGCATTAAAAGAAAAGGTATAAATTGGGCTGAAAGTAAAGTCTAAAATAAAAATAATATTTTCTCGATTTTCATGTCAGTTCAAAGTCCAAAGTCAAATGTTGTAGATTGTAGATACATGGTTATTTAAATAATACTAATGATTATTGTCTATTTCATGTCTATAATTTACAGATTAAATCTGCAAATGATTCTGGCTTACTTACTTGTCTCAAACCACCACTATTTAAAGGAGTAGCTGGAACTCACATGCAAAATGTCTTTTGCGAGTAAGATACTTGGATGAAAATAGAAACGATTTGAACTTTCAAATGCAACCAAACACTTTACCATTATTATCAAGTATTTGTAATGAAATCACTAACTTGACTAAAGAACATTTTGTAATTTAAATGTATAGAGATAACGAAGTCCTACGAAAACTCAATAGGGAACAGATGGGACCGTTTCCAAAACATGTAAGTTTGCGTATGTATACACTATACAGTAAACATTATATAAAGTTTTTGCGTAGAGTGAAAGTGCAATGATAATTTTTTATTTTTTCTACATTTAATTTTTTCATGTTAAGGTGTTGGATGGCGTATTTGATGGTAAAAGACATAAATATTAAACTGAATGACCGAATTCTGGCAATTCATATCTACTCTAGGATTTTTAACGAAATGAACTTTTGTTTAGCAAGGATACTTCTATGTAGACACAAAAATCTTTTGATTTCCTTGAAAGG
>JAQGBH010005398.1:0-14444 GCA_034698265.1 Sminthurinus aureus | reverse complement strand
ATGCAAAAAACCGCATGTGATTTGGTCAATGCGTTTGGCTGGAACAGCGAAAAGAACAGACAGACAGACGGACAGACAGACAACATGATAGAATAAGGGGAGCTCGCTTCGCTCGCTCCCTAATATGTGTGTGTGTTTATTGTACCTAAAATTCCAATATGCCGGGTCTTTTGTGGTCATATTAACGTGACGATTGGAGTATCGCGTTCTTGTGTCAATATAAAATTTGAACACATTATTATAAATTAATCAAAATCATGGGGAAAAGACTATGAAATTTGAATGCAATATAAATAAAATAAAATATAGCATAAGCTCAATTTAAGTTTTCTTGTTACTGACCCACGAGCATTTGCTAGCCAAACGTCAAGTCCCTCATCTGCTAATTGAAAGGCTATAAACAATAAACAATAACAATAACAACAATACCCTTGACGCATAGATGCTTTAGGCTCTAGAAACGAAGCTGACTATTAAAAAATTGCGTAATGTCCGTCCGCCGTTACACAATTACTGCAACGCTCAAAATTATCCACTTAACACGGTTTAATGTTTCACCGGTAGATGGACGACTGACGCGATTGACGCGGACAGACGGACACGGCAATACTAAATATTCAAAAAATATGGAAAATTTAAAAGCAAAACTGAAAAACTGTGTACGAACGAAGTGCTCGATTCTCATCGATCATAAACCAGTCTGCGCTACTCCCCAAAAATCCATGGTGCAGGAGGACTGGTAACTGACCGGGTCTTGAACAATTTCGCTTCCGGATTCGAAACAAGGTCAATACGTATCCTACAAAAATGGATTAACGATCAATGACTGTTAATGTTTTTGTATTTGGTCAAAATTTAGAATTGTTTAGCGTACATAGTAGTTTGTTCATGTAGTTACCATCATCAGTAGTTACTTGGTGCTGCTTCACGGGAAATCCTGCGTCTGCTATAATGTCCGGCTGCAATTATTAAAAAAATCAAAAGGGTTGGGAATAAAGAGTCAAAAGTTATTGTAACGCAAGGAAAACTTGATATGACGAAAACTGTGGACGGGCAATTGAGCAGAAAGTACGCACTACATACGTCATCTATTTATCTGTCTATCTTCTATCACATCTTCAATTAACTTAACTTACAACAA
The DNA here is from genome assembly GCA_034698265.1 of Sminthurinus aureus. Lineage (NCBI taxonomy): Eukaryota > Metazoa > Arthropoda > Collembola > Symphypleona > Katiannidae > Sminthurinus > Sminthurinus aureus. The sequence goes on along the minus strand of JAQGBH010005398.1, from coordinate 13,303 downwards.
GCCTATTTAGCTTTGGATCTGGTCCACCTGTTGCATGTGGTTTCCGGCCTGGTGGAAATGTGAACGTGGGGAGTTTAGTGTTTCTTGTAAGCACCAACTTTCCATCCTGATCATAGTTAGTTCTCTTTGTCCCTAAGTTATCTCGAGGCTTTGACTTGTTTTCGATTGGGGTTGGGACGAGTATTAAAGGGCTTAAATTTTTCCGCGTGGACATTCCCATGGGATTCCAGTGTAAACTTGACAATATGTGATTGCTTCCATGATCCTGACCTTGTTCACCGTGGTCAGGACGAAAGGACTGGGGATGAAAATTACGATCGAGAGGGGATTGAAAACTCGCTGCTGAAACTGGAATGAAGATGCCAATGCTCAGTTCTAGGGCTGTTGCTGTAGTCACCAGTATTCCTATCCATACTGTCATCATGACCAAGGAAACGGTTCCACAAAATTTAGCTCTTTACTGGTTACCCTTGGACTTGCATGGGGATTGTAATTGAGTATTGAGGTATGCAGTACGAAATGGAAACGTTAACAGTACCAATTAAATGTCATATAGCGTAGAGTATAGAATGCAGTTTTCCTCAAAATCCATAGAATTAATTTGGCTCCATATAACAACCTGCAATAAGCAATAACGAATGCACAGGAGCAGCTGCAAACTCCTCTTCTAATTAAAATACCACAGGCACAATGTGTTCTCAACTCATTTCAGCCTTTAATGTAATTCTGCAGTCCTCAGTCTGTGTGGCGTCCATTCATGAATATTTGCAACATCAATACCATGTTCAACGTCAATGGCCATGACAATATCAATGAACAATGGACAAAGATGTTGCTAATTAATAATCAACGAAGAAGCGTAAACTGTTCCACGTTGACCTTTTGCACGGTTCTGGGAGAAAAAGGTCAATGTGAAAAAATATTATTTTAAGCAAGCGAGCTTTGACCCCTAAAACAACTATTTGACTTCAAAAAATCTATTTTTTTGTAGCAGAATCCAGCTTTCTGGTACTTTGTAGTTTTCACTACAGCCTCTTTGTTTCAGCTAGCAAAGAGCAAGAGCACTACGTTTTAAGTTTTTGCAGATCAAACATAAGTTTGGAATCTGGGATGCTGTTGAGGCTGAGGAAAGACGTCCCAAAGTGCTGGTATAGTTGCAAACTCAACTAGTTTTCATTTTGCTCATCGTTTCTGTTTGTTCTGTTTGTAGGATAGCACATCATATTCATTTTAAGATCGACGCAAACCCCCAAATTTCAAATGTCCCAAAACCACGAACCAAGTCGTTGATGCTTGTCATTTAACATTTTGATAAAATCACGTTTAATTTCCTACAATCCCACTAAACACTAAACCACACTCAAACCATCTATGTCTCGCTTCTTTTACTCTTTTCTGCTTCTGCGAAGGGGAATTTACTAGGAAAATGTTATAATTAGGCAGGTCTCTGTCTCTGTCTCTTTCTGCTTCTTGGAAGTTGGAATATAGAGTACAGAATATATAAATCAGAAAATCACAAACTGTCCTCTCTCCAACACGTCAAATTGCATGTCAAATGTCAATTGAGTGTGTAAAATTTGTCGTCTTTTAGGCGACAAGCGGCAGCAGTACGCAAGACACGAGATGAGACTTGTTTGCCACCACATTAAATCAGACGTGAAATGATGTTGCTCCTAATTGGAAACGTGAGTTGTTATCTCCATTTTCTCAGTAGTCGTCAGTGAAATGAGATGCGAGAATTGTCTGACTAACCTTTTCCTCTCCTGATAAATGAGTAAATTCAATGGAATGGATTTGGAGTGTAAATAAATAGCTGAGCCCGAGTCTTTTCATCCGCCAGACAAAAGTTGTATCCAAACCAGAAACAAGAAACCAGTAAATCAATTTTCCCTTGCATAAAACACTTGTTGAACCAAAACTTGGACTTAAAAATTTAGATGGATCAGTTGTGAATTTTAAAAAGAGGAAAACTACAAACTTACAAACTACCGGAGAAAAAAAAGTTGAAAGAAGGTAAACATTTTGCATAAATTCAATAGCTGATTTCAATAATTTATTATAATTTAAATACGCAATGCGGGTAAATAAACTTGAATGCAGATTAACGATTCAAGTTGTATCTTTTCTTTCCAGTTGAAATGCACAAGACATTCACAGAAGAGACGAGGATGAAAGTGACAGGATTCTGCGCTGTCATGTTCGTAACTGCCGCTCTCCTCTCTTTTGTACTGTTTCTCCTGGTTCAAACTTACTCGAGTGCAAATAAAAACTCAAACTCAAACTCCAACTCAACTAAAGATGGAGATCCAGATTTCAACTTCAATTTATTTGTAAGAGCCGAGTTAAACCGGTTAAAGGATGAGGTCGAGGACCTTCGTGAACAAAGTGTCAAAGGGGAAAGGGAAATCCGTGTTGGACCTGGCGAGTCGGCGGGATTGGCGGGAAAACAAGAAATGCACCAAATCTCGCGTACGCAACTTGATTTCTACTTCATACTTCGTTGAAAATAAAATACAAATGCCTTTTTAAAAAAGTAATTCCAAAATTTTTGACGAAAGTACAGGAGAATTGATCCATTTTTTTCTGGTATTTGTTTCTCCAATTTGTATCACAAAACAGTTCCCATTGGATTTGTCTACATCCAACTGCCGAATCAACAAGCGCCTGCACAACTTTGGCCAGATTTTAGCTGGAAATCCATATCTTCCGAATATGCTGGACTATTCTTCCGTGCGGAGGGAGGCGGCTCAAGCCCATTCGGACAGATGCAAAATGACAGGACAAATCGAATCACTCAGATTGCACTTGAGTACTTGGACTGTTTTGACGACAACTACAAATTGCCCTCGCCACTTGTGCTCCCAGAATCCGGATGGAGTCAAGTTGGAAGAGCGGGATGGTACATCCGAGGCCGCTCCACAGACGAGTACAACTGCGAAGGGATCAAAGTGGAGAGTTCTGGAGGAGAAACGAGGCCAAGAAATACCGCCATTCGGATCTGGAAACGAATTGCTTGAAAAAATTCAATTCAATTCAGCATTACATGATCGTTGTAAATTATAACCATAGCCAAATTTGGAATAAAATGGAATAACCTTTTGTTCCACATAGATTTTGCAAAAACGTTTTTTTTTTCTAAAATCATGATGCTTATTTTGTGTCTGTTGAAATTTCAAAACATCTTTAGAATTTTGTAAAACTCGGCTTTTGCTTGCCCCGCCGAATTCTGCCAAACATATTTTGACTTGTCTAGAATTCTGGTGCAGCTTAGCGGAATGTTCCTGAGTTATGAGTTTGGAGTTTTAAAGTTTGTCATGTCCTAAATCGCAAATCAATGTTTAATTTTTTGTCATTTATTCCATTTTTTATTCTCTTGATGAATTTGTTAATCAATATAAAAATCACGGACGTTGCAAATTTGCTTGAGACAAATTTCAAACACAAACAAGGCTAAACGTTTTAATGATGATTTGAAAATTGATATGATAAGAAAATTCAAGATTTCACGCCTAAAACCACAAAATCAACGTCAAAGTATTATCTGTACAGATGGAAATCAGCTTCGGATTCATGGATATTTTCGGGTACGGATCTTCACTTGTGATTTTGCTAAGGATTTACTTGAGCGTGTCCACTCAGACCAGCTGATGCCACTGCCACGTTCTCGCTTCTGTCGATAAAGTCCATTTAAATGGAACTCCCACCGCAGCTCCTAATAATAAACTGTTGGGAAAACAAGCAAGTTGGATGTCGAAGCGAGATTAGGTTTTTAAGGGATTTGAAAGAAATTTATTGTTACATTAATAAAAATATTTTGAATGCAGTTTTTGAATGTACTTTGAATCTATTTGTCAAGTATTATTCTTTAAATTAAACTCAACTCTTGAGCTTACTCTCGATGGATTTTGTTCAAGATGGATCGTTTTTGCTCTACTACAACATCCACCTTCACCATTTCTGCAGGCTCTGGCTCATTCTTCCTGTCCAGTCCTTTAAAAGTCAAAAGTCATGCAAACATAAAAATAAAAGACGAATAAATGTTCGACTCAAGTTCTCAAGTCTCAAGTCTCTTGTAAATTCCTTGAATTAGTGGAATTACCTGAAGATGCTGCATCTCTCCTCTTTTGTCGCAGGATGAAATAAAAAGCAATGAACATGAAGAGCCAAATTGGCCAATGTTTTACAAAGCATTCAAAGGCACTCGCACATAAAATCTAAATAAATGATAAATCCGATCCTATGATTAAAATCATAATCACATTTGATATTTGACCAACCAAATTAACAACCATTTATTTTTATTTATCCCATTTGTTTTTTGCATTTGTTTTCTCAGTAAATCTCAGTAAATTCAAAGTTTCTTTTTATAATTAATTTACAATTTACAATTTGGAACTTCAAGTTAATAAGTGAGTTAAATCAAAATCAGAAATCCAATCAGAAGTAAAGGTAAAAAACCAATTCAATGCCCAATACAAACATAAAAAGGATAAATATAATACAAGTATTACGATAATCCATTCAATGAGCGCAGGAGGAAACTCTCCGTCAACTAGGGACTGATATATTGATTTTGCAACTGGAAAACTACAAAATCCTGTGTTCACGGTGAATCCTGGATCTTTGAAATTCATCTCTGGCTGTTGAAATTGTTTGAAATCTGGTTGTTGAAATTGTTGGAATTTTTGGAGCTGTGCTTGTTGAAACTGTTTTAACTCTGGCTGTTTGAACTGCATATCCGATGCGTCAAAAAATGGATTTGTCTCGTAGATCACCATGGTGATGACTATTTTTTGTACTGTGTACTGTGACTGTGTGCAGTAATTCGACTTGACTCGAATTTCAAAGATTTTTCTATCGATAAAAACTCTCCGATTTGAGCATTGAGCTTTTTGAGTTTTGAGCTTTGAGTAGAGAGAATTTTTCTGTGCTCTTGTATTGATTTAAAATCCCGTCTCCAATCTCGAATCTACAGTCTAAGTCCTCAAGTCTCACGAGTTTCCCCAGACGAGCTACTTTGCTTTTGTGAATAAAAGGAGTGACAAATGACAAATGACGAATGACGAATGTCAAAGCTGTATTTAGGGTTTAGAGTTTCACGATCTGTTCATATCAGCTTATTTTATTTTATTGAAGTTTGCGTGGTTTTATGTAACGTCCGTGACATGACATGTTTTTATTGCACGGCGATTCAATATTCAATTAGACTACGATACTTTGAACATTGGATGCAACAGGACAAAAATGAATAAGCTGAATTTTTTTCATTATCTAAGTGCATCCAACTTTTTGTCAAAATATGCTACTGAATAATTTGTTATTGACGTATGACTTGAATTTTTAATGAGAAAGTTTGGTCTCCATTTTCTTTCTCTGCACTCCATCATTTTGCTTTCTACTAAAAAAATAGTCAAGTCGACGGAAAACACTTGTGTTTAGTATCCAAAAAATAAAATTTAACAGCAACTAAAAATTCAAATTAGTACTTGAATGTTGAATGTGATTTGCGCAATTATTTTGTCAAAATCCACCATTTTGGGTCTACTTGTTTCATTTTTCGTCAACATTTATTATAAAAACATTTGATAAACATTTGCATTGTTGACGTTTTCTTAAAAAACGTAAAAAATGTACGTTTCTTTTCATGTTGCTTCAAGATTCGAGACGGTTCAGTTTGAAGTTTGAATTCCAAATTTTGTATTTCTCCAATCATATTTTTACGCCTCATATCGTCAACTTAAACTCTCACCTTTGATTTTCATTCTAACCTGGATTCTGGTGATCCCAAAGGTCAAAGGTCACCATTGTCATAAAGCACCCATAAATAAAATCAAAGATGGCGCTAATTTCCTTCTTCTGCTGGAGCTATTCCAATTTTTTTTTGATTTTCCCGCGGCTTGTTTTACTTTGGCTTCTTTTGTCAGTTTGTCCATTATTCAAGTTCCCCATTTTTACTCACAGTCTGCTTTCACCAAAAATTCAAGTGAAAGTGGAAGAAGTGGATCTGACTCCAGTTTTAAACGAGCTGTCTAAAGATTTTTCTCATTGTTTCCTCCATCTTCTCAAAGGCTCCTCTCGTTTTCACTGGAGAAATTCGAATTCGAATTCAAAGGTGAAAGCAGAAATTCCACTGGTGATTGAATCCTTTCTGCCTGGAGAAATTGCAAAAAAATCGTTAAATATTAGAGCAGAGGAAAATGTTATGCCCAATAGTAAAACATGTTACTTGAACCTGTTTTTACTTCCAGAAGGTCCAAATCCAAAATGGGAGGAAAATGACGGGATTGTTTTCAAAATGATAGAGCGCGTAAATTTTTATTTCTTGGATTTCAATGACAAATTCCCCAAATCCCCGAGTGTTCACAAATTTGCTGAACTCAAACGGGTTTTGGCGCAGATGAACATCATGGTCAAAATTCAGGAACCGGAACAAAATCAAAATCAAACAGAATCAAAAAATGTCAATGTCGAATCTCTAATTCAACAACGAAATGGACATGAAAATGGAAATCAAATTCGTGAGATGCGAAACTACCTCAAAAAGCTTTTGTATTCTCCCAGTCGAAATTATCATCAGAAGGTCAAGGTTACAATTTTTTACGAAGCTGTACGAAATTACCTGTTGTTTATCCCACTCAAAGCGGACGCCAACACGGAAACCAAAACGGCATCAAAGAGAATAGAAAATTTGGTAAAAGGAGTTTGGCTCATTGCAGTCGAAACAAATTTGACACTCGTAGATCAAATTTACTGCCCTATCAAAGAAGATGTCCAAATTAAAATTGGAGGATCGAAATCAAAATCCGATGAAAAACGGATCAACAGTTCATTTTCGAATTTGAATTCGAGTCCTAGCAGATTTTTTCAAGAGATTGAACTCTGCCGTCGAAATGCCATCAAAAACGGTCATCAGCTCACTCTGCTCGTTTCCTCCAATTCACAACACAAGTTTACGTCAGCACAGGATTTTTCCGTTGAAAATACACCATTTCATCGAAATCGAAATCGAAATCGGTGTCCATTGCAACATCAGGGACAGGAGCATAAAGATCCGGGGGGAAACGACAACAAGGAAAAGTCGAAGAGCAGGAATATCTTAAGTACGGGAAAATTGAAAATCGAATGCCGCGATATCGAAACGGGGCAAAAAAAAGCCGTTCTCATTTCCCTGGTCACCGCTTTAAATGCAACAGTCCTTTTTGTAGGCGATACATTGAAGGGGAAGAAACTTTACAAATCAGGACGGAGTAAGTGACATTCCTTAAAGAAAAACAGACCAAAAATACTGTAGACCTAAACGCTTTTAAGCAAGATTAGAAATGTAAATAACTTTGTAATGATGTTTTTTATGATTTGATGTTTTACAGTTTTTCAATATCCGCCACCGCTGAACAGCATGTTTTTCTACGTGGGTCCGATGAGACAGGATACAGATGTCTTTGTTGAAGAAACCAAGTACAAGTTTATCACGTCAAATGGAGTGGAACGAATTGGGATGACGTTGAAGCTCTACTGGCGGCCTTTTGAACTATCTTTGTGGATTGGTCTTTTGATCATGCTGCTCATCACCGGCATTTTTTGCTCTATGGTTCTAACACTCAATGACAAAGACGTGAAAACCGGGTTTGTTGATCCGGATGGACGAAAGATGGCAACAGCGTTTCAGTCAGTTTTGAAAATATCCGAAAGAAGAATGCGATCCTTTTTCTCTTCATTTTGGTGGATCAGTCGACTTCTGGTTGAGCAATGTGATAAAGAATCACCAGAAAGGATCAGTAGGAGAAGCCTTTCAGAAATCTGTCGACTTCTTCTTGGGCTTTGGCTTTTGGCTGGGCTCATCCTCACAAATGGATACAAGTGAGTACAACTTATTGAAATAAATCAAAATCAACATAAAAACAGAATTAATCTGATAAGTACTCCTTAATCAATATTTCTATACAAGATTCGATTTTGATCTACTAATTAGTCTTAAAACGAATTTCTCTCAAGTACCCGTTGGTTGGTTAAGAACTTGTTCAAAAATAGGAGTATTCTTTAAAAAATTGTATGTGGCAAGTACTCCTTAAGAAAAATTCCTTTAAAGAATTTCTGGTTTACTTTTTTGTTTGATGATTTTAGGGGTATCATCAAAGCGGACTATGTCCTTCCCTGGCCTTACAGAATGAATTGGACCCACGCTCAACAATTCCTTGACAAATCGAGCCCCTTCTCCACCTTTCGAATAAACTTCATTGACGACCGGAAACAATGGACTAAAAACATCTGGATGATTTCTAACAAGGATTTTTTTTTTGACCTTGAATATACCTGGAATGGGTACGAGTTGCTCCACACACCATTTGGTTACAACCTGGAGACTTCGTTCACGCGGATTTTTAAACGTTGTTTCGGCGTTTGCTATAAAAATGCTGGTGTTGAATGTGGCTTTACAAACCCTAGGATAAGACATACAAAAACGTGGCTGCAAGTTAAATGTTTCTACCAGGAGGAATGTCAAAAACACATCGAAAACATGGAACAGATGCAAAACACAAAGATTATTTCTCCAGACGAGGCCAGCTTACGCCATCTTGTACAAGAGGAACTTAGTTATCGACTTGATGGTCAAAAACGGAAGGATGCCACACCTTGGAAAATTATCTACCTGATGCGCACGGAGGATCTGCCGAGGAACTGGAAACTCTTTAAAGAGGAAATGAAACGACACCAGCAAATTGGATCCGGAAACAGCGGCAACTTTAGTTTTGACAGAAACAGGAAGAAACTTTGGTTCTACCACAACGGATTTACTCAAGATGACACGATGACGCAGCGTGGCTATTGGCAGTTATTTCAGTTCAGAATGGACCGATTTCGACCTGGAGCAGAAAAAAGAAGACTGGCTGATTTGATTCGATCCGGAATTTATGGGCTCTGGACAAAATGGGAATGGATTCGACTTGGAAAAGGGAAATTTAAATCCTTGGAGCAACTCGCAGAAGATGAAAGAGTTCAAGATTTTGTGCCGTTGGCCTTCAGCAACTCCAGCATTGGCTCAACTTTCCTCGCGTTTCTCTGCCTACACCTAGGCGCCACCTCTGTGCTATTTCTCGACTTGATATTTGGCTACAAGGAGAAAATTTGGAATACTTTCCTCACCAAATCCACGACTGTTTGGAGGAGCGTGAAATTTTTTTTTCAAAATTTGAGAAAAACCGCTCTAAAATGGAAGAGGTATATGCGTATCAATATGCGTATCAATAGCAATTAGCAATACTTTGCCTGATACAATTTTTTTTAGTAAATTCCTAACAAGCGCAACAACTTTTAGTTTCCAATTCCTCAAATTAAAAATTAAATAAAATGATGATTTTATCACAAAATTATAAATTAGACCATTTTGCTCAAAAATTCAAAAATCTTGATTTTTGAGTGATTGCATGAAATTTTTTAGGTAAAAACAAATTCTCTTGTTTGGGTTCTGGGTGCGATTTGAACCTTGTAAAACATTCTGGGGGTTCTAAAGCTTTGGATAGCAATGGAATTGTATAAAACTTCCAGAATAAAAACAGCTGCAGGACAAATGAGAAAGAGGAACCAGATTTTAAAGACGAGATGAATATCGGAATCTTCAAACGAAATTGGTTTGAATTCCGCGCGGGATTCGTCGATAAATTCTGTCGGGTTCCTCCAAATTTGTCGATCCCGGTGGAATTTGAGACTTTCCCATTTTTCCCACCACCTCAAAATTCCTGAAGTGAGTAGAATTTTCAATGGCTTTAAAATCAAATCAGGGTTTTCACTGGCTAAATTTGAAACAATTCGAAATCCATACGTTTCTTCAACTCTCTCGTCTTTTTCAGGGCCATTGTGAATAAATTTCATTTTGAGTTTTGGATGTTTCTTCATCTGCCTTTTGAACTGGTTCCAAAAGAATGGAAAATCCTCAGCCGTTGTCATGAAAACCGTTTTAGGATGTCTTAATCTATTATTGATGAGATCTGGGAGTTGCTCGGAGCAGGTGACATTCTGCCGGGTGTATAATAGTTCTTGTAGGTATAACTCTTCGCACTCCTGAATTTTACGACAGTCTGAGCTTTCCCAAGGGACGTACCAATCCTGTTCTCGGCAGAGACCTAAACAGTTTGGCGGTATCGAATTGTACATTTCCATAGAGCCCTTGAAAGCAAAATGTGAGGGGAAAGGGGTAGTAAAGACACTCCTGCTCAGGCCAAACAATCTTGCCCTCAGTTCATGCTCCCTTAGACACTCCCAATCCATTTGAGTGTAGTAGACGAAAAAGCTGCCATCTTTGAGAAAATCCAACGAGCTGTTCCATTTCGGATCACTTGCGAAGGGAAAATCCAGCAAATAGTCACTTTTGACTATGCCGCGATAGCCATTAACCAAAATCAGACTCATCATCAACCAAACGCCCAAAATCAGGCGAATCGCTCTCTTCAACAAATTTTTTATAAAGTTTTGGTGGATTTGGTGGATTTCTGTTTCAAGTCCTGGAGGAATTTCTTTATCAGGTTGTTCAAGCAAAATCATCAGGATCCACAAACAGAGTTCGGACAGTATCTTCCAGATCAACGTTATTTTTGATGTTTTTGAAGAAGATTCCTTTTGATATCCGATCAAACCCAGAAGAATAATGAAGAGCACGATAACTGTGGTGGCCATGGCAACAAAAAGAAGGAGCCAAACCTCGGTTTGAAACGGCGTCGTGTAGATCTCCATCGTGCTCTTCATTTGGCGGACGCTGTCACTCGTGATAAATTTGTAACTGTTACTACCAACTGACATCCAAGCATGAATTGAATTCTGGTAATACAGGTTTTCTTGTGCAAGTGGGTAAATGGAGGCTTGAAGTTTTTGGGATTTCCAGCCGAAGGGAATTTGTTTCTCATAATTCCAAGTGTCATTAACAATATGATTCAGAAAATTTTCCATGGCTTTCAGAAAATTTGCTGGTTTAAATCGATCCGCTGGAGTTTGGACCTTTAATAATTTCGATGGGTTTTTGAATCCTTTTGATGATGTTCCGGAACCAAAAACTTCGATCTTTTCATTTTTCTTATTTTTGGCCTTGCTGTATGACATAACGTTAAAATAGCAAGATGTTTCTGAAGAATTTCTTGGACATGGAAATTCTGTATCAAGCTCTTCTTTGAGAATGTTAGAATGATTGATCAACCAAACGCCAGAGATTTCCATTTCTTCCGTTTCTTTTGGATTGGGAATGGTGACAAAAACTGTAGGAAAAAAATCAGGAAAGTAGAGGGCAAAAGAAGGTACTGATAATAAAAAGAAACGGGACAAAAATGGCTGAGGAAATTGAACTACGTTCATTTTATTTTTCTCTGCGGTTTTCTGGACTTTTGAAGCCTGATCTTGATTTTTCATCTGGATCTGTGAAAGGACGTTTGCTTGGTCAGAAATTTCCAAGAGCACCACCGTAAACTTGGACTTAAAAACTGGATTAAAGTCTTTGCAATTTTGATTCGTAATAACAGAACCACAAAGTGTATGACTTTCAACATAACCCATCATTTTATATTGCATCATGGAAACTTCATTAAAAACTGGGTCTCTTTCACTTTCTTCTTCAGCAGTTTCATGTTTCGCCAACAGAGGCCAGTAAAACATGGTGATGAAGCAAAATGACCATTTCACCTGAGCTGCGGTACTCAACCCATCACTTAAGTAATTCTCATACGTCGTTAATGAATCTTTTAACAGAATCGGGATTAAAAAATCCCCTGACTTTTGATTTTGATTTTCGATGGAGCCCATTTGAGCTGCTAAATTAATGTTTTTCTCTTTCATGTCGGTTGCAGTTGGATTCTGTTGCATACTGTTTTCTTGAGCAATATAAATCCAGCACCGAGTTCGTGCAACGTCATCAAGAATCGAAGCTAGGTCGACGCTTCTTAAAGTTGTGGATTTCATTGGGGACTTTAAGGAAATTCCCATTCCGATCATGTGATTTTGGTCTGTTTTCCCAACTTTTTCTGTAGATGCTAGAAGATTTTTCACCCCCAAAATTATAACGAACGCTAAGGAAAGATAATGATAAGATGCCATCTTTTTCCATGAAAAGATGGCGGAGCAACATTCAAAATTGTGGTTTCTACGATATTACCAGAATTCTAATTGGTTTGGCTTGAAACGGAGTCGTTGATGTTTAATGTTTGTTTTATGAGTCATCGTGCAAATTATAACCCATTTGAGAAATTGAAAGTCAAGTGCAACTCATCTTCTTAATATTTTAAAACGCCGAGTTGTCTCGAGTTGAAAAAGAGCCCTCTTTTGATATTGATTTTCATTATTAAAAGGAAATGATGTCACTGAAATTTGAGGATGCTTCATTTTCAAAATTGGTGGGGAAAATTTAGTTTTTTTATGGTACACATTTAAATTTCTGCGTCACGGCCATTTTATAAATTATGCAATCACTTAATAGGTAAAAACGGTTGGTAAATAATTTTTTTGAATTCTGTTGTCATGCAAATATTTCCATCAAATAAAATATTTTGTCAAACTGCATAAAATCTTTAATTGGCGCCACATCAAAACTCAAAATTCAAAATCAGAAGAAAAATAAAATCCAAATTTCAAAATGACCTTGGAAAATTCACAAAAAGACTGCCAAACACAAACCCCAAAACGTATTAAAGTGAAGAAAAAACATGTCAAAACCCGAAAGCGGAAACCCCGTTCAAAAGCTCGTGAAATTGGGAAATTCACTTCTGCGTCACAAAATCTGAACATTGTTGAAGAATCAAATCCCGCCTCACAATCAGCCACAACCGGAACCGTACAAATGGCTGCTCCTCTCGCACCACCAATAGATGAAAACGGAAATCCCATCGGAAAACAGGACAGCGGCAGTTCAACAGCAGCAGAACAGGAACAACTTGAAAATATCAAAAGAATGGCGGGAAAACAATTTCAAAATAAATTGGAGTGTCAACAGAAACTTGAAAATCTCAAACAAGATTTATTCGGTATGACATTTTCAGTTGGATTATTTTCTGATTCGAAATTCGACAATCTACATTCGACATTCGAGAGGTCAAAGTTGAAAAGTTTTAAATAGTTTTTATATTTTTGTTTTCCTTTTCCCTTTTAAAGATCTCCGGCGTTTCTTTAATATGTTGCGGCCGAGTGACTTAAGCGAGATTAGTTCGTATGTTAATCCTCCACCCTCTTTAAAATTCGTGATGAAGCTCGTTTGCTTAGTTTTGAACATTCCGCCAGATGTCACGGGTTATGACCAAAATGGACACAAGGTAACTTGACAACTTGATTTAAA